>JAEQBH010007649.1:0-153818 GCA_016808115.1 Tetrastigma voinierianum
TTTTATTTCATATAACATATTCCTATGGTGGGCTTTACTTGTTCGCAATGAAGTCTATTGCGTTCACCCTAAGCACATGCTATTCTTTCTCAAGTAACAATAATCAATCCTTAGAAAATGTTCTAATGTATCTATACCTCAAACCATCATAACTAAGGATGCATTAAGCATTCGAAACCAATAGGCCACATGTAACCCACAAATATCTCTATTCTATAGTGAAGCGTGACATTCCATTCATAGTCTAACCTAATTATTGTTTCTCAACCTCAAATTAGGTCACAAATCTCATCATTAACAGTGATCAATCATCAACAAGCATAAGAAATTAAATGGAACATTCAGTATATAAGAAAGTCAACACACATCCAAAGATTACAAATCAAAACTAAACACCATAGTTCATCGTTTTAGACTACATCGAAAACCCTAGAAAATGAGATTAGCGCATGGATAGGAGGAATGAAACATGAAAATGAGAGGCAAAGAAAATAGGAGGAGAATAATGTAGATGAAACCCATTTCTTATCTTCAAATCTCCTTCTTTTTCTTCAAGGCCAAAAATCGTTTCCCTTTAAGAGAGATTTGCCTTTGGGTGTTTCCGCCCAAAGGGTCTTTTTCTTTGCCTCCAAGAGCACCTCCCTAACTCTTCCCCTTTCAAGCCCATAGAATTTCCTTCAACTTTATCAAGCCAAAACCAAGTAGGAGAGAAGATGGGCAGCAACTTTTTAGGCCTCAACATCCATTTTGTAGCATAGTGGATCTACATTCTGGCATGGAGGAAATGGGGATTTGCTGGAAGAAGCGGCGAACCACTGGCCCCGAAACATGAGCATCCATGCGACAACGTGAGTGTGCTCAAGCTATAGCATGAGTGGCCTCATAGCACTCACACTATAGAATGAGTGTTCTCACGCTAGAGCTTGAGTGTTCGCACACTTATTCTGAAATTCATCCATTTATGTATATTTTAATTTCGGATGTCGTATCTTGCTCATCCAGACTCCGAATTGTGTGATTTTGTGTCTATGGCCCTCAGAGTCTTGAATCTGCCCATGGCAATGAATGAACCTTAGAAGGACATCACTCAGGTGAAAGGATCACATGTTTACTACGACAACATGATGACTTTGTTGATTTTTCTTCGATTTCGCTCTTCTTCACTCAATGGTTGGCCTAATCACAAAGTAGAGAAAAAAAAAAGCATTATGAAGCTTATTTATCTCATAAAACTACTAAAACCTAAGCAAAACATGGGGACAAAATGAGCATTTAAGATACTCATCATTGTGAGATAAGATGAGTTAACTTCTCCGGAACCACATGAGATTAAAGAAGAAGTCGTTGAGACTCTTCTAGATATGACTTTATGGGATAAGGTGCATAAGGAGTTGAAAATTGATAAAATGATCCCCATTTTTTTAGGTGGATGAGTGCATCTTTCGGTTGAACAAGGAATTGATAGCAACCATTGTGAAGAAAAAAAGAAAAAAATTTCAAAAAAATTATCGTGGAAGACTATTTTCTCAAGTTGCTGATTGAGCACAACTACCTATTCTTTGGAACATATTGAGGAGGGAATCATCATTCTTTCCATAGTTTTATGATTCAAGTTGGACTCTAAAAAAATGGAGCGGCTTCTTAGGAGGTAACCTAAATTTAGCAAGTTTTATTTTCACTTTTCTATATTTTTTTAGTTAGTCTTAAGTTCATTTTTTTTATTTTTTCTAGTTTGATCTTGTTTTGTGGTGTTTTAGTTGTGATTTTCTGGTTTTTGGATGTCCTAAAGTTGGTTCTAGGGCAAGAGAATTGGATGATCTAACTTGATTATCTTCAGTGGAGTCCTCTCATTTTCCTTTTTTTTCATGGTCTATTTCATCGAGGAATTTTCAAGTTTTAGGGGACAAATTGTGATAGAATGAGCTTTGTATTTTATTAGTGTATTGTGTTTTGTCTTGTGCTATGCATGTTTGCTTTGTGTTTAGTTTAGTTAGTTTGGTTAATCTTGCTACTTTAGTTTTTATCTTCTTTATTTTTTTGTGTTTGTGTCTCATATGAGTTGAATTTAGTGTCATGCTTTGTGGAAGGACACTTAAAATTTTTGAACTCAAATTTGTGAACCATCATTTGGGATACTCGAGTATTTGCTTAATTTAGGACAATGTGCATGATTAGTTGTGGGTGACTTAGTTTGTCTCCCCCTGGAATGGGACAAGCTATGGCTCACGTGACAGTCATGTGAGTGACCCGAACCCGATCACATGACAATTATACTGAGAGGACCCGATCATGTGAGTGACCTAAACCCGATCTGTGATAGTTGCATGGGGACCCTAAGCTCGATAGGTAGGAAGGTCGGATATGCCACCAACTCAGCCACCCCGAACTTGTCGAGGTAGATGGGAAGTAAGATACTGTGATCGCAGACGCCTCGGGCATTGGAGATAAAGCAAGTGGAGCACGCATTGCTATCCACCTCAATAAGCGTTAGGTTGTAGTTAATGTATAGCAGTTAAAGTACAAATTAATGAGCAACGTAAAGACATTGAGGGCACTCATAATTGCTCATCTCAAAACCGTCCACCATCCCCTCGGAGAAATCTAGATCTTGCATTGCATGCGTTGGATGACATGTCTTCATCCCCATTTGTCTCCACCATCCCGAACCATGACACCCACATACTTAGCTGCGGGAAATTTCAGGTATGCGATAGCCTTTAGGATCCTTTTGACCACCTGATGCATTACTGGTAGGTAATGACACTGCAGATAGGGAACGATGCTCTGCTAGGTAAAGTCTACCCGACCAGCCTTGTCCTAGTTTCACCGTGATACGCGTATTCGTGATATATAAATAAACTATGCAATAAAGTGCCTATTCTACATAAGTATACACTTGTCAAGTAATAAAGTGTACCTAAGTACGAATATTGATCTATAAGGAAATAGAGGATGCTAAGTACTAAAATTAGGAGAATACTTCTCTAATATCCAAGGTTAAAGGTGATGAGTTGAAACAGAGTTAAAATTAAATTACTGAAATCTAAATCTAACTAATGAACTATGCAACTTAGGAATACCAAGAGATGATAAAATCTTAGGGTATTTGGTGCAATTGAGCAATCCTATTATATCTAAGCCAAAATTCCATCCTATTGTCTTGCAATAGCTTTCCAAGACTACTCTTGTCTAAGTTAATTATAAGCCTCTCGAATTCGACCTACCAACTAACACTAGGTTTTGCTTCTCGTCAACCCCAAGCATTAGAGAGATGTTTAAGACCTAAGAATCTCACCGCCTCCTAATTATCAGTAATTTCTACACTGCAGATAATTAGTTAATTCAGTCTTATATTAAAATTCCTGCTCCCTTCTTAGGTCTCGTAAGGAACCACTCACCATGTTGACATTAGCTAGAAATCAAAATGCAAATAACACCCAAGCCTTAATTAATAGATAGGCAAATTATAGAGAAACAATAGAAAATGAAAAATTAACATTTAAATATAAGCTTCATGTCCAACATACAACCACGAACCCAGATTAAGAAATTAGAACATAGTAAAATTTGATACATCCAAAAGTTAGGATAAACCATAATAAAAGAGAAAGAAGAAACTCTAATTAACATTTATCTTCAAGTTTTTTTTCTTTTCATAAATTAGATTTTATGATTTTAATTAATTATATAACATAATATCTTGTTTTAATTAATAAAAATTATTCTTTTAAAATTTTATTTATTACTTTCTTTATTAGATTTGGTTCTTTATTTTTAATGAATAAATGTCAAAATAAATTATTTTATTTTCTTTAAATTTATAAGATAATGTGTATTTCACTTATTTTAAAATCTCTTAACTAAAAAGTTTGTTTTGAAATTTATTTATTCATTACTTTTTATTTTCTTTATAGGATTTTTTTTTGTTTTGTGCAATAAATATATTAAAGTAGATTGACTTTTAGAATTTACAAGAGCGATTACTCAATAAATAATTTAATAAATATACAAATAAATACTAATATTTTCTATATAATATTTAAATATTTATAAATTTTATATTATAATCTTATTTTATACTTTTATTTAAAATTTTTGAAACCTAAAATTTTAAAAATATCTAAGTTAAACTATTTTAAATAAAAAAAAAGTAAATATAAAAATATTAACTATTTAAAAAAATAGTAATAAACATTTTAGTATTTAATTTTAAAAATATAATACAAAAGTGTTTACCCATGATTTTAAATTTTAATATATGAATTAAAAATGATAATATAATATTTATCATTTACCATATTAATCAGGTTTGAGTATATTAACATATATATACTCAAATGCTTCCTCAAACAATATCATATAATAATGTCTTATGTTGGTAGAGATTTTGGATAAAAAAAAACATTCAAATTTTATGAAAAATGTAAGTTTGTACACCCCTTGTACATTTAGTACATTTGTCTTGTATAGTTAGTGTAATTACTTTGTACATTATAACAAACTTCTATTTTGCTTATTAAAAGAGTTATATATGTATATCTCCATGGTATAGTTGAAATAAATAAGAAAAAAAAATGAAATCAACCATATTTTGGTGGCAGGAGGTTCATAGCATAAACATATACTAGGTTATTTATTATGTATGAGCTAAAGTATGACATCCAATCCAATGCGTATAAAATGTCTTAGGTTGGTGTATTAGCATACGACCTAAGAAATAGATTTTAGATTAAAAAAATATTCCACTCATTATGAGAAATGCAAACGTACACCTTGTACATTTAGTGTATTTGTCTTGTATAAATTAAATATAATCATCTTGTCTGAGTATAATAAACTCTTGTTTTTCTTATTAAAGAAGTAATGATATATGCATATGTTCATTGTCTGGATGAAGAACATAATAAAAAAAATTACATCAGCTATATTTTTATATTTTAAATTATGAAGTTTATGGCATAAACATGTACTAGATTATTAAATCATGTACAAGCTAAATATGATGACATGCATCCAAAGCATATAAATAATATCTTATATTCGTGTATCAACATACGACATAGGAAAGAGATTTCAGTTAAAAAATATTTAAATCCTATGAAAAATGCAAGTTTGCACACCCCTTATACAGTTAGTACAATTTCTCTTATACAGGATGAGTATTTATCACTTTATTTACCACTATAACAAGCCCTAATTTTCTTTATTAAAAGACTAACATATGCATGTTCCATTTTTTTAATGGAAATAAGTAAAAAAATGAATATATTTATATGTATATGTATGTGTGTGTTATTTTAATTTCATGATATATGATATTCCTCAGTTTCATATTATCATTTTATCTTTTATGTTTTTATATTTTAAATTTTTATAAATCTAATTTTTTTTAAAAGATATTATGTTAGTAACTATAGTAACAATATTTTTACTTATTCAAAAGCAATATTTTGTTACTTTTAGTTGCAATATTGTTCCTTTAATTTTTCACTTTCAAATATTACTTTTAAAATTAAATACTAAAATAATTCTTCTACTTGTTGGTTGAAAATTTTAGGTTTATAAAATATAAAATTATAAAACATACTACCACGCACAATATATATATATTATATCATATTATTTAAAATATTAGCATTTATTTATATATTTATTACTATAGATGACTGTTTATATATTAAAGTTAATTTATTTTACTATATTTATTACACAAAACAAAGTTTAACAAAAATGAAAAATAAAATTTTAAAAATAATAAATTTTTAATTAAGTACATTTTTCATATAAGTGAAAGTAAGATATTATCTTTAAAAAATAGTTAAAAATTTAATTTATTTGAAAGATGAAAATTGAGAGGTAATTTATATAGAAAAAGTACAAGAAAAAAAAAAAAGAACAAAAATAGGCTCGAAATTAGTTTGAGGCGTGTGTGTGTGAATGGAGGGGGTGGGGGTGGTTGTTAAGAGAAGGGGAGGGCTAGGTTTGGGTTGGAGAGGGGGGTGTGTGCGTGTGGGCTGAGGTTAATGGTGTAGGAAGGTAGTTTTTGTATTTTTAAAATTTTATATCCTTCTTGTTAATTTTAGTTGTTGTCATAGGTTTTGACCCAATTTCAATGCTTTCATAAGCCATTTATTAAATATGGAGGCCCTTGTAGTGTCGTGGCCTCAGGAGCCCGGATCTGCACTAATCAATAGGCCCATCGCCTGCAGGCCTTGCTCACTTGCCACTTGAAGCGGTCAGAGGCAACCCATTATAATTAAAACTACGGGAACCAGCCAAGGCGGTAGGTCATAAAACCCCGTCTAGGGTCTCAGATCCCAATTAGACGTCCCTATCGCACATGGGAAGTTAGACAAAAATAAATATGTTAAGGAGAAAAATTATGCATAGGATATTTATCAAAAATCTCTGATATCCAAATTCGATACGTCTAAAAACATTAATCCTTAACAAAGGGAGAAATTGTCTTTGATAAGAAAAGAGAGATTTTATTTCCTAAATCAGCAGAGATTATCTTTCCAAAAAAATCCAAAGGAGAATTGGTCTTTGATAAGGAAAGAGAGATCTTATCATCAAAATCATGAGATTATCTTTCCTAAAATAAAGACAAATTGATGCAAAGCAGAACTCACTATGAGAAGAGTATACGACCCTAATTGTAAAACTTCCTTCTTCTTCTTCTTCTCCATCCTTTCGCTGACTTAAGCATCGAAGAGGCGGTCGGCACACCGTTGCTAGACCCCCTTTTTTTGTAGGTACATATCATGATGCTGATGCCTCGGAGGTCAGATGAACCAGGTACCGACAGTTGGCACCTTCTGGGGGAATCAAACAAAAAATATCATCGATGAGATGCAAGAGCTTGGCTCCAAGGCTTTCTAATAGCCCTTTGCCACCTATAGCTCCGACGGTTCCCCTCCCCACATTTGATTTATCTGACACAATTGCAATGTCAAGCAATCTGGTGATTCAATCGCCCGAAGACAAATTTCTTCATTGGTGCGAGATATGAAAGAGCGGGAGGAACAATTGGCATAGAGATTCTGTGCCCCCATTGTGGCAGCCGACCTCGGGGTTGGCAGCGCCCCTCCATCCTTGTGCTTAATGGTTTTCTGAAAGAATCGTTGGGGTGGTGAAATCCCTTCTCCTTGATGAAGGATTGGTTCTTTGAGATGAGGCCAAATTTCTTGGACACACTCGCATTGACGAACTTCTCATGATCGTAATCATGAGCAAGCTTTTCAATTGCTTAGTTTCTCTTCAGGCTTAATTTTTTCTTTTTGTTCGACATTGCGCACTCAGTGAGGTAGGGTTTGGATGGTATTCTAGACTCTAAGTAGAATTCCAAATTAACCTCCAAACACCTAGTGTGAGGAAGCTCTACATGAATAGCCAAGAAAATGACAAAAACCTCACTTAGGCAAAAAATCAAACACCTAGTGGGCACTACGTGAAACACTTGCTTTGGCTATGAATTTTAGGCTTTTGCACCTCCAATCACTCCGCAGGGCTCCTTGTATCACAGCAACCCAAAAACACCAAGAAAAATCAAATCTATACCTCTACACACCCGAAATCTAGAAATCGTCAAAGGATGTGAACAATGGGAGAACTCTAGGGTTTTCGGATCTAGAGGTGCTCTTAGGTCTTTGAGGAATGCAAAAATCGTTTGGGACAAGGTTGGAGGAGGTTTGGTTATTGAATCTGCAAAAACCAGAGAGTGTTAGGGTTTCGAGTGTGCGAGATCTGAAAATGTGAAAGTTCATGTTCATAAAATTAGGGCAACGTCGCGACATTCGGGCTTACATCTCAATGTTCCTGAGAGTCACAATTCCAATATCGCAACGTTGAGATCCAACGTCGCGACGTTCCAAAGAGTGGAAATTCCAACATCGCAATGTTACAAAGGATTGTTTTTTCCACTTTTCCCTCCAACGTCTGACATTCTGAAGGTTAAATTCATGTTACGATAAAATTTTATAAGCTATAGAAGACTCCTTAATAAGGCTCAATCCTTATCCAACCACAGAATGAGTCTCTCGGAAATTTGTCTCTCTACCCTTCAATCTCGAAGCCTGAAAATACAATCAATAGACAATCTGATTAGGTTAGATTCGCTCTCAAGAAAATTATGATCTCTAAAGAAAATCAAAACACACAACAATAATAAAAAACACTCAAAACTGCATTAATGAACAAAAAATTTCAAAATGCTTGGGTTGCCTCCTAAGTAGAGCTTTGTTTAATGTCGTTAGCTCGACTTCCTTGAATCTCAATGTCCTCGAGACTGCGGGTCTATTGGAATTCCCTACTGCACAATTTTCGGTGTGCTCAGATTGATGGCCTATTTTGCTTGCATGAAGTACCGCCTCAAAGTATGGCTTGATCATTGTCGCGTTGACTTTAAAGCTCCTTCTCTAGGTACACTGATTTCCACTCCTCATAGGGAAAAACTTGAGTCTGAGGAAGCAGTCTGACTACCTCGACTTTAATTTCTGGGAAGAAACTGAGTAAGTGAATTAAACAAGAGGACTCGTTGACCTGGATCAAACTCTTTCCTTACAATATGTTTATCGTGCCAGGCTTTCGTTTTTTCTTTATAGATCTTAGCATTTTTGTAAGCCTCTGCGCGAATTCTTCTAATTCGAGTTGCGTATGCGTTTCTCTCACCACCTTACTATCCATATTCAAGCGTGAGTTGCCTACCAATTTCATGTTCCTAATTCCACATGCAAGTGGCATGCTTTTCCAAACCTGAGACTGAATGGTGACATCCCCCAAGGAGGTGTCTTGAATGTTGTTCTATAGGCCCAGAGCGCGTCATCTATCTTTTTCGCCTAGTCTTTCTTCAAACGCTATTGACGTTTCTCGAAATAGACTTTATTTCTGTTTGACACCTACACTTGGCCATTAGTGCGTGGTGTGGCAAGTATTACGATGCCAAACACACCATATTTTCTCGAGGAATTTTATCTATGGCTAGGTTGCAAAGTGAGTACCTCCATCTATAATCCAGCGTGCGGGAGTTCCAGTGGTGATGTATGTCTTGACTACAGAGAACTTGCTACCTCTGGCGTCATTAGTCGGGTGGGTGTAGCCCTCCACCCATTTGAAACGTAGTCAAGCGCGGGAGAATGTGGGATTGTTGAATGAGGAAGAGAAGGGACCCATAAAATCCATCCCCATATATGGGTAGCTCTACCTACCTCTAGATGGTTAAATGGTGGCTCATCTCGTTTGACTATCTCCTCATTCTTTGGCATTTGTCATATGTAGACACAAACTGGTGAGCATCCTTGAACAGAGTAGACCAATAGAATCCCGATTGAAGTACCTTTCTGCTCCCCAAAGTGCCCCCCACATGCTAGAGTGTGGCGGTGATTATACTTTGTTTCTGCTCCTCTGGGCATCTTCTTATTATGATGACTGATGCTCGCTCTGAAATAGGCTCCTCTAGTAGTACAATGCTAGTGTGAAAAGAGTCTCTTCTTTGCTACAATAAGTTAAACTACGGTGGGAGCACTTTGGCCACTAATGGATTATAATCAATGAACCAAGGCATTGCTTTATGTCCTCAATCGCCCGAGTTGTTGCTCCAGAGAAAAATCATCGTTGATATGAATTTCTTTACTAGGCCCTTCAATGTCATTGAGAGATGGTGCAACTAAGCGATTTCGGTCCTTTCTTATCTTTGATTTCCATATCAAACTCTTAAAAACAATAACACCCACCTTATAGTCTCGAGACACATCCTTCTTAGTCATGAGGTACTTTATGAGTAGAATGGTGGTGTACTATTACCTTGTATTTACTGTCCAGTATAGTTGGAACTGTCAAGCGCGCAAATATAATTGCCAAAAGCTCTTTTTAAGCTGTTGCATAGTTTAGTTGTGCATCATTCAACGTCCGGCTTGCATAGTAGATAACCTGGAATGTTCTTTCCTTCTTTTGACCCAGTATTGCCCCTATTGCATAGTCGCTCGCATCACACATTAGTTCAAAAGGCAGATCCTAGTCCGGTGCTACTACAATAGGTGTTGACACCAATTTCTCTTTCAAAAACAAGAATGCTTGCATACTGTGATCATCAAACTCCAAAGGCACTCCTTGAGCAATGGATTCAACAAGGGTTTTGGCTATTTGGGAAAAATCCTTTATGAATCTCCTATAGAATCACGTGACCCGAATGTGTATTCTAGTCCCTTTGAAAGATGGGCGGTAGCTTCTCTGTGTTTCAATCATAGCTTTGTCTACCTCAATTCCTGCTAAAGTGAGTGCCTGAGTGCGATACCTTCCACTTCACCATGAAGTGGCACTTTTCTGGTCGACACAAGGTTAGTTTCGCATCTTATTAGTATTTGTCTTAGGTTCTCAAAACAATTGTCAAAGACTTCCTAACCTTTGAGGAAATAATCGCGAATACTTCAATTGTTTTCGCCATGTTTGAGAGCCATCTCTGCGACAAATGAAACATGCCTGATATTATATAACCCAAAGAGGCGTCTTTAATGCAAGCGCGTACCATACGAGACGCGTGAATGTTGTTTCTCTTGGTCCTGGGGATATGATGATTTGATTATAACCAGCAAAAGCGTACCACACTCATGCCACACCGGCACATCCGTGTCGATCTAAAGCAGAAGTAGGAAATGATATTTTCTAGTTGCCTTTATTCAATTTGTGGTAGTCACAGTAGATTCTCCGCTGTAACTGTCGAGGAGGAAGCAATGCATTATTCTACGTCGTTATCACTATGGTCCCTCCTTTTAAGACTAACGATCTTAGACTTACCCACGAACTATCGGAAATGGAGTAGATTACGCATCTAACCATGATACTTCTTTCCTTACCATATGCGTTGCGCGGATTGAGTCTTAAGGCCTCGGTACGAAGGTTTGTGACCATCTTCTAATAAGATCAGGTGCACTTACACATAGAAGAGCGGATCCCCTTCAAATAAACTAGGGCTATCCAATGTATGCATGATCTAGAGTACTCTCAAAAGTTTCTCTTCTTTCACTGCTGTCAACGATGCTAATATGATTATTAGTGGAGTTGAGGATTCCCAAGATAAGCGTACTAGAGTGACTGGTAGGTGAAGCTGGCGTGGGTGGTGACATTGAGGAAGCTGGAGCCAGGGTGTTCTCTCCTGAGCTCGTAATACTTTCTTGATTTCAAATTTGGAAGGAGTCGTCCATTTCACGAACTCTTGACCTCTTTACTAGTTCCTCTTTATCCATTACTGGAGGCTAGTCTACAAAAGATTCAGAATCAAACCACTCCTGGCCCCTGAACCTGTAACTCTCTGCCTCTATCATAAAACATGCATCGCTCTTTCTTTGTATACCACTTTTAACATTGAATACTTGGGAATGCAAGGCCTCATCGTCTTGCAGCTCTCAATTTAGTTCTCCGCCGCACATCAATCATAGCTTCATGGATTGCTAAGCTGTCTTGATATATGGAAGTATCTCTTGTACCCTCCATGTCTAACACTATAAAATCGGTTGGGAAGATAAACATCTGTTTACTAGCACATCTTTTGTCACTTCGAGGATGTTTCAATGATTCCTCCGCGATTAGCAGTGGCGGTAGGTGGTGCCTTCCTTCTAGTCGATACAAAGATGATAGATAAAGGCAGGATTATCTGGCCCCAGTCACATAAGGCTCTCTTTGAAAGATGAAGTTCTATCTTACATGGGATTGTAAAAGCGCACGGATCCTTCGATACGTGATAGTTTCATGCGGAATGGCATTGCATTCCTCGATGGAGTTATTTATCGAAAATATGATAACCTACTTTTCTCGGCGGTATATCTTTCGCATAGTACACGGCGCAAGCTGAGCATGTAATTTCAATGTACGCAAAATGAAATGTTGATATGTAATTTTCTTAAACACTTCCATGGTTGATAAGCCCCAGCATCGATTTGTTCTTTTTAAGCGATGAGGATAGGGGGCCCGGTGTGGGTTCATCGTGTAACTCTACTATTTCTCAGTCTCTTTCCTTTCAATAGATTTCTCTCGACTTCTTCTCTTGGGTACGCTCCCTTGCATTTGATATTTCGGCACGGCGGTCTACCTCCTGAATTTCCTTCTGTACCATTGGTGGCGGATTTTGCGATGTAATTGTTCTCACCCTTCTTGCAGGTGATAAAATCTTGTACCGCGTTCTTTACCTTCTTCACCTCTCGGTTTTATCTCTAAATTGTAGCAAGGAACGCGTTGCCACCTACAGGTCAACAGAGCGGCCATTTGGCCCATTTGCACCTCAAAGTTTCTCAGCGTCTTTGGTTATTCGGTTGGGTTAGCGGTTACTATTGCCCAGGCCAGCGTATGTGATGTGATCGGTGTATGCTAGGCGCCCACTACGCACCAGGCTATTCATTCCCCCGGCAACAACACCAAAAACATATTGTGTTTACCGGATGCGACCACTAAAGGAATGTGCTCTGAATTCGACCAACGAGGGCGAAGAACATTGAGACCAAACGCTATATATGTGACCATGATCGATTAATATTCCAAACTTCTAATCTTATAAACTATTCATTCCCGTACTTGACGAAACTTGTTAATCAGATTTCAAACCACGACCCACTATAGGAATATTATCTAATCTAACCACGACACCAAAAACTTGATATTCGTAAACACTTGTATAAGATGAAAATATTTATTTGCTCTTTTGTAAAATGGATTCATTAAAATTAGAGTTGGCGGTCTTGATCTGTGAATACCACAGTCATTACAAGTAATAAAGTGGATATTTATTTCATGAGACCTAAGATATCGTTCCCACGAGGAATGATGATAAATAAAAGACTAACTACCATCTACTCAAGAGATCATTACTATTTGAACTCCAGTAGTATGATGATGAGATGAATTTATCTCCTAAGATTGATTTCTTCAATATACATAAACAATTTTGCAAAAATGGTTTGAGAATTCACTAAGTGGGCGGATTTCAGATCAATGAGTAATAATCCAATTTTTTGCATCCTTTTCTCAAGTTCATAGAAAACATATAATTAGGAAAACCGAGTTTGTCCATGTTAGTATAGTTCGGTTCTCCTTAACCATACTTTTAAGCCCAGTGAGTTATGTTGTTTGAGGCATGGGTCTAATCAGCCCTTGTAAAATATGACCCTCTTTACTTAGAAGCCCGAATTATTTTCCTTTTGTTTTTAATACCTGCTGAGTCCCCCAGAGATTTGAAGAGATTCTTGCCCCAGCAGTAAAGTCATTGCAGCCTTCTCCGGTTCTAATCGCCTTCATTTCGTGAAGCTGGCATCACCTTGGTTGAACCTTTGCCTTTCTGAATCATAATCAAAGTGTCGAAATAATGTAAAGACAAGAAAATTGTTTACGAAGAGGCAAAAATACGTAATTTGGTTACAAAATTGTAATTTCGTTAAAAATCGGGAATTTATTCTCTCTAGATCTCCGGATGACCATTTGCCAGTTGTGTCTCATAATCCTAACTAACACGTAAAATTTACGTAGGGCTGAGATGGTCAGTTGGCACATTTTCGAACGCATCGCATTTCGGTCTTGCATAAAGCGATTAGTGCGTGAAAAGTCACATACTGCTCCTTTACATGTACTCATGTGCCATAAAGTAAAGCATGAGTAGAAATGATAGACGGAAAGTAGAATAATAAGATAAAAGCTTGGAAAAGAAGGACATAAGCGTCATTTTTTGAATTGTTTAAGTTGAAAAGGAGCGAAACACAAAGTAGTGTTTTGTCTCCTTTCAGCAGCTAAGCAAAATGATTGAAAAAGAGATGCGGCGTAAAATGTTTTTAGAGAGAGAGTGGCTTCTCTCTGTTTATGACAATCAGTGAGTGTGATCTTAGGGACGAGAAGAGGAGGAGAAAGCTCTGAGCGGGAGAGAAGGTACACTGCGTGGGTTCTGTTTTGCAGAGTTTTGATAAATAAAGGTGAGGTTTCTACCTGCGGGTTTACACTTTGGCCCCAAGTGTTTCAATGAAACGGTTGGATTGAGACATGATGTTTGCATTTGATCGGTCCCAAACTTGGGTGGGTGTTCTTAATTTTTAGAATACGTTTACACCCAGATCGTGGTAGGGAGTTGTTGGGATTGGTGTGTGTTGATTTATGTATGTGGAGCCTTTTTAGCGTATAGGGCGAGTAATGGTCTTACAGGGTTCACTAAAGTGACGGAGTGTTCGCGGAACACACCAGGGGCTCAAAGTAACCGGGGTTTCACTATTAAAAGCGATTAATTCTCAAAATAATTTTTGTGAATTAATATGTTTGATCGAGTAATTCAAGTAGAATTTAGTGTTTGATCGTAGCCCACGTGAGCTAATTTTGATGTGATGAAATGAGAAATTACATAACATGATTGTGTGATTTAATTTTTACGTGAATATGCTGTTTATATATTTACATGTGACATAGGTGTAATGGAATTGGCATCATGCGACCATAATACCTTTAGGAGCACCTGGGGATGATAGGAGAGGATGATAGGAGTGAGTGCATGGTGAGTAAGTGAATGGTTTCGGAGGGTTGTCTAAAACTAATAATGATCGGGTAGTCATAAATAATATCAATCGTCGGAGGCAGCAATTGATATATACACATCGGAGGGTTGTCCACAAACAAACAAATAAACATAATAATTATCATGCGAGGCTTAGGCGAGTGTGAGGAGGCCAGTGAGGACTTCAGTCTGAGATGATCGATTAGGCATTCAAAATTAGGATCATGCATTTGTTTGGATGTGTGTTTGTTACAGACATTGCACTGCACTATAAGGTGGAGTAGCCAGCTTAGGGTGATTCCACTGCGAGCATTAGCTCACCACCAATCGAGGATCTTATTTTAAGTGCGGGGAGGCGTGCGAGGGACGGCTAGATCTAGAGACGGAGGTTTAGAAGAAAGCCCGGATTGTGGCTTTGGGTTATGATGCATTACATGTATTAGAATTGTTTTAATTTTAATATATGTTGTATAAGAGTAAAATTTGAACTCTTGAACTATGGTTGGATAGTTGGATACATATACATTGTTATGAGTATTGGTTTATGAGCCTAAGTGGCCGTTTTAATCATAGAATGTTATATTGGTTGTTTGGGACGGAGTTTTATCACCGAGGTTGTATTTGGGTAGAGCTCCCCGTACAAAGGAGACTCTGCCCGATTTTCGTAAAAAATGTCGGGTTACCCGACATTCCACGAAATGTCCGCGAGGTTGGCGGTGATGGCGGACACCGAATTTGGGGCGTCCGCGGCGGTATCGAGCTGGAATACGCCTACCTAAGGGCGAGGGGGATTTGGGCTTAGGCCATAGTCTTTGAGGTATAAAAACATCACCACTAGGTGTGGTTCGATGTTGAGCGTAGGTATGAGATTACCTAGGAAATCACGGGATAAAACTAGGACACTACATGCATTTGTTTTAGGTGATTGTTTGATAAATGATGTGTGAACATGTGAATGTTTGATGAATGGTGTGTATACCATGTTATATGTGTTATGTTGTTTGTGTGCTTAATGAAGTTAGCACATAGGAAAACATAAGTGATAATATTAGAAATTTTTAGAAGTTTTTACAGTGTGTAAAAACTGGAACAACAAGGAGAAATAAAATAAATTTGAATCAATTTATTTGGTTATTGGATAATGAAATAAAATTTTAATAAATTTGAGGTTGAACACTAGGGTTAGTGTTATATAGGGAGGCTTTGAGGAAATTACGGACCCTTTCGAGAATTAAATGAAATAAAAATAAAATAAACAAAATATAAATTTTAAGCAATTTATTTGGTTTATTGAAATGAGAAAAAATATATTTATATATATCTATCTATCTATATATACTATATATATATACTCTATATATATATATTTTTCATCTATATGCTCTCTATATATATATATATATATATACTCTATATATATATATATATAAGGTGGAGAAAAAAAATTTTTACAGTGTAAGCTGAAAAAGAAAGTAAAGAAAATAAATTTTATAAATTTATTTTGGTTATGAATGAAGAAAATAATTTTCTAATGTTTCTGATTGTAAAATTTAAGAAAATGGAGTAAAATAAATTTTTATAAATTTATTTGAGTATTATGGAAAATGAAAAAAAAAATATAGGTGTATATTTTTTATTTTCCTATGGCTGAAAAAAAAACCGTTTTTGGGCTACTACCCAAATTAAATTGTGAAAAAACAATTTGTATTGCAAGAGAATGTATTGTATCGTGACTGTAAAGAGGTGCAGTTAGCTTGGGTTGTATTGCAATAGGATCCAATTGTATTGCAAGAGGGTGGTTTTAGGATACTGTTGAGGAGTGTGTTCCAATACAAGAAGTGTATTGCAGGCTGGAAAGGACATGGGAGGCAGGGATTGTATTGCAATACAATTCACAATATTATAACTAGTGTTGAAATTGTATTGCAATACCTTTGTTATTGTGTGTAATGACGATGGAGCAAAGGTGAAATTTGCTATGCGTACGGTCGGCGAGCATTGCGTGGTAAGTATTTGCGACACGGCATGGGGGGGCACGCGGCACGGGTGTGTTGTTGGGCTATGGGTTGTGCACTTGGTGCTCGGCTGTTTTGACCCAGGTTTGACTTCGATCTTGTTCTGAGTCAATTTTGAACATTCGTGAACGGTTCATGGGCTGCTTGTTCATCTGAAGGCCACTACGAAAAAAAAAATTTATTAAATTAAAAAAAAATTCAAATAAAATCAAATAAAATTAGACAAAATTTTCGAAAAATTAAATTTTCAAAAATTAAATTTTCGAAAATAAAATTTTTGTTGAAAACAATATTTTAAATGCAAATTAGTTGTCTTACGTACAACAAATGTAAGGACAATGTGTACTCTGATGTATGTGTATGATTAGTGTCTGTTTTGTGTTTATACCATAGAATCTTGTATTGAACTAGCTTGTCATGTTAATTGTATAGATGGCTAGTCGAGGGGCAGGGACGTGAAGGCGATCCGCAGGTACTAGTCGGGGCACCACTAATGTTTGATCGGTAGTCTGCGGGTTGTAGGTATTACGTGGCCCGGCTATCGCATAAAGTTTGGTATAGCGGGTAGACGGGAAGATCTAGTAACCTCGAGGTTTAGGGCGCATCATCTCCCGAGCATTCCACGGGGAGGAGATCAATGGTGAGACCATTGGTTCATGCGATCGAGAAGGTGTTAGAAGTATGGAAATTACCTCGACGTGACGGGATTAGACTAGGCGTGTTCTAGCTAGAGTAAGGCCCGAATATGGTGGAAATGGGCGAGGACCTCTAGAGACAGCAGAGGAGCCTAGTATGTGAGTTCTCTCGTAGGGATTAGGGCGAGGATATGGATGATATGTAAGTTGGTTGGAGATCTCGGGGACTCCACTCGCGGTGGACTGAGGATCATGTGGACATGTCGAGTTCGATGTCATCCACGGGGATGGACAATTTGGCGGCCGACCTACGGTCGTTACATCGATTGTGAGGCGTAGGAGGGTTACCGCCCCCACGCGGGGCCAGTACTCAGCGTGGTATTTGAAGACAAACATGATATTTGCCCCAGACGGTATACGAGTCCAGTCGAGGGGCCGGTTGAGTGGGTTGGCCGCGGGGCCTTACCCAGGGACGAGGAGAGACGGACAGATCTACCTCGGGTAGTGTGCGAATATGTGGATGTTTTCCGGATGAGGTGCACAGACTGACCTCCATAGGGTTGTAGACTTGGTATTGAATTACACCACGGTACTTCACCATCTCACATGACTCCGCATGGGATGTGCCCGATTGAGTTGCGAAACTCGAGTCGGCTCGGGAGTTCTTGGACAAGGGGTTCGTGGAGCCGAGCACTTCACCATGGGCGCTCGGTTGTTCTGCGAAAAAGGGCCAAGACCTTGACTATGTATTGATTACGAACCGGTTGAGCGAGATTACGATCAAGTCCCGTTATCCATTGCTGAGATTGATGATTTGTTTGATCGGTTGAGAGGAAGCGGAGTCTACTCGAATGAACCGCACTAGTTACCATCAGCGAGGTTAGGGAACGGATATCCACACGAGATAGCGTTTGGGGCTGGCGTTATGGGCACTTTGAGTTTACGGTGATGCCCTTTGGATTGGCCAGTCGCATGGCGGCATTCATGGATCTCACATGCATAGGGTGTTCAGCCTATCATCCGATTTAATCGTGGTCTTAGTGGATGACGCATTTTGATCACCTCCCGGTTAGAGTGGGAGCATGAGCCCTCGATTGTTGAGGGCCGTCGGTACCGCGTAGCGAGTTCGATTAGTCTGCGAGTTTTTGGCCTGAGGTGAGGATTTAGGACACGTGGTGTCGGCCTTCGGAGGCGCCGGTCGACCTAGAGAAGGTTGAGGTCGTGATGAGTTGGGAGAGGCGAATGTCAACGGTATAGATGTTCTTTAGGATGTAGGGTGAGTTGATTTGATGAGTCGGAGGGATTATGAGTAGAGGGATCTCGGATGCGCTCATGGTGGACACCGGGATTAGGTGTCGCCGATATGGCATTATTGCGTGTGTGCACACGGTGGCACATCGCGTCGAGTCGGGTGTGGGTGCGGTATGGTCCATTCACCACTCTTGAGTGAGTGTGGGTTGGGGATTTATCTTTAAGATACGTCAATGAAGACTCATAGTTCGATTTGGAAATGAAGTGGTCGTGTGTTCAGGCAAGCAAAGGGGCCGTAAATCCCCTAAGGTGAGAAGCCTGGAGTTAGGGTGTGAGAGACCCGGGGAGATATCGAATTTCTGTGTGGGTGTAGGGCGAGTATCCCAAATTTATGTGAATGTAGCAATTTCCCGAAGTGTAAGCGAAGAATATATTGCTGAAATGAAAACACGGTCAGTATCACATAGACTTAGAGTTGGTATTAGAGTCGGGAGTATTTCGAGATGAAAACACACGGACCGAGGTTATAATGTAGACTTAAAGTTGAATGATAGAATCCGGGAGTGACTCGAGATTTGGATACCACATTAGGTACGTTAGGTGTTGGTGAGCCGGCAAAGGCTTGGTATACGGATGTCATTCATGACATGGACTAGGTTGACGGTCCATTGGATTGTCAGTGATTGTGACTTTGGGAAGATTCGGCGTTTACATAAAACGGAGGTTGTAGCAGGGTTCGCATTCCTCGCCGGTTATGCCTCGCGGGTCTTAGAGGACATGTTGGTATACGTCTCGAATCATAAGAGTGGCTGGGAGCAATTGCCTTTGAGTGGGACCAAATACACAACAGCCGATTACAGGGCGAGTATCGGTCTTTCCCTTATGAGGCATTGTATGGGAGGCCATGTAGATGTTCACAGTTATGTTGGACAGAGGTGGGAGAAGCTCCATCACTAGTTCTGATCTGATTAGAGACACCTCCGAGAAGGTGAGCTTGATACGACAGCGTCTTCTCACGGCTCAGAGCCGACAGAAGAGCTATGCAGATGTACGATGTCGACCCTTAGAGTTCGAGGTTGGGGATCACGTTTTCTTGAAGGTGATGCCTAAGAGAGGAGTGGTCAGGTTCGGCAAGCGTGGGAAGCTATCGCCGAGATTCATTGGGCCTTTCGAGATACTCGAGAGGGTAGGCATTGTAGCGTACAGGTTGGCGTTACCGCCCGACGTAATCGGTGTCCTGAGATGTTTCACATCTCCATGCTCGGTATGCGCGAGATCCGGCTCGCGCGGTGGATTGAGGGGCCAGTTGAGGTTATTGCTTGATGGGACGCTGTGGAGGGACCGGTGTGCATTTAATATAGCCGTGATAAGGTTTTGCGGCCTTGAACCGTGAGCCTTTAGTGAAATTGCTATGGCGGCACTATGGGTGGAGGAGTCGCGTGGGAGCGAGGACACGATGCGGGCCACCTATCCCTTCTTGTTTAGGGATGAAGGTATGTAGTTTAGTTGTTTAATAATTAAATGACGAGTTTACATGCATGGTAGAATGCACGTTGCATATGCATGTGTTGTGTTGTGATTGTCCTGAATTTCGGGATGAAATTCCTTTTAAGGAGGGGAGAATGTAGACCCAGAAATTCAATTACACGGAAAGAGCAAAATCGTAATTTCGGTTACAAAATTGTAATTTTGGTAAAAAAATCTGAAATTTATTCTCTAGATCTCGGATGATGAAATGGATTTCACCGTTGGAATCGTCTCGTGAAATCTAACTAGCACGTAAAATTTCATAGAATTCGAGATAGTCGAATTAACGCGTTTTGAGGCATTGCATTTAGATGTAGGTAAAGCGTTTCGATGCGACGAAAGTCACATATAACATGTACTCATGTGCCATAAGTGACATGAGTAGAGAAATAATGAAAATGGATGGCCGAGATAGTGCCGAATATCAAAAGTGGGAAAAGAAGAACATAAATCATTTTGGGTTTAGAAGTTAGAAAAGACAAAACCTGAGTAGTGTTTTGTCTCCTTCTTGAAAACAAGCAAAATGTGAATTGAAAAGAAAAGATTCAGAAACTTAAAATGGAGTTTTTTAGAGAGAGAATGAAGCTTCTCTGGGAATATCGAAGCGATCCGACGTCGGTCTTAGGACAAGAAGGAAAGGCTGCTCTAAGCGGAGAGGCCGCGTGAGTTCTTTGTTTGTGAGTTTTTGACAAACTCCGAGAGGTAGGGGTTTCTCCTTACTTGGGTTTTACACTTTATTTAAGTGTTTTTCAATGTTTCGGTTGGATTGAGGTCTTGAATGGCCGTTTGATCGGTCCTGGCTTAGGACGGGTGTCTAATATTTTTTAGGACCCGTTCTGCCACGATCCGTGGGTAGGGGGCTGTTTGGAGTTAATTGTGTGTTGATTTATGTATTAAATGCGGTGCTTTAGTATGTATGGGGCGTGGGTTCACTAAAATTGAGCCAGATGATTCTAATTTTCGGAATAGTGGCCCAGAGGGTTTCACTATTCCCCAAGCAGTCAATTCTCAAAATAATTTTTGTGAATTAATATGTTTGGTCGAGTAATTCAAGTAGAATTGTTCGTGTTTGATCATTAGCCCATTGAGCTAATTTTGATGTGATGAAATGAAATTACATAACATGATTGTGTGATTTAATTTTACGTGAATATATGCATGTTATATGTTACATGTGTGACATGAGCGCAATGGAATTGGCATCATGCATTCCATATGCCTTTGGGAGCACCCTAGGATGATAGGAGTGAAGTGCAGGGTGAGTCTTAGAGTGAATGGTTTCGGAGGGTTGTCAAACCAATGATCGGAGGGTAGTCCATAAATAATATCAATCGTCGGAGACGACCCAATTGATATACATTGGAGGGTAGTCCATAAATAATATAAATCGTCGGAGACGGCTCAATTGATATATACACATCGGAGGGTTGTCCACAAACAAACAAATAAACATAATAATTATCATCGAAGCAGAGCGAGTGTGAGGGAATCGGGAGGACTGGTCACGAGATGATCAGTTAGGCGTTCAAGTAGAATCATGCATTTGCTTGGATGTGTGTTTGTTGGAGCATTACCACGCACTTAGGTGGAGTAGCCCACTTAGGGTGATTCAGTGCGGCGTTCTTCAAACTGCATGCAATCGAGGATCTTATTTTTCGGGTACGAGGGGAGCGTGCGAGGGGACGGCTCGTTCTAGAGACAGAGGTTTAGAAGAAAGCCATATTGTGGCTTTGGGTTATGATGCATTACATGTATTAGAATTGTTTTAATTTTAATATATGTTGTATAAATGCAAATTTGAACTCTTGAACTATGGTTGAATGATTGGATATATATACATTGTTATGAGTATTGGTTTATGAGCCCAGTGGCCGTTTTAATCATAGCGTATATTGGACTGTTTGACGGGTTTTATGCGGGTTTTGTATTTGGGTAGAGCTCCTGAGTACAAAGGGCTACGCTAGATTTTAAATAAAAATGTGGATTCGACATTCCAGTGTCCGCGGGTTGGCCAGTAGTCAACGGACATCAGTTTGGAGGCGTCACCAAAATCAAGAGAGACCTCGAGAGATTAGCCCGATACTTCATTCAACTATCCTTAAACTATGGTAAGTTGGTGATGTCGAGTAACCCGTCAAAGTTCATTAGTTCCATAGTATTAGTCTACCATGCCCGCAATGACTGCTCTATGAGATTCTCTCAGGCTGCGTGTCCTTCGAGAGCTACGGAAATTAGAGCGAGATATAATACCTTGTTTGGGTACACAGTACTAGTGCGGGAGCAAAATAAATTAAAAAAAATGCCCAGTCAAATAAATTCAAGAATTCCTAGTATAGAATTCTTCCCACCCCTTGTGCGAAAATGACTATCATCATTTGATCCATTTCAGGCGCTCGACTTTTCAAAACTCGTTCACTCATATCGGTGACTAAGCGTCCAGGTAAATTCACGAAATTGTAAGCAGTTGAAATGATAGACTCCATAAAATTTCCATCCTTACGTTTAAATTGAAGCGTGTGAAGAAGATTATATCAATACAAAATTCCGGATCGAAGTTGCATGATTCATTACTCAAATCTAAGAAATCTAAAGAAAACTAACTAAAATCTGCTTGAAACTCTTGAAACTAAATCTACTAAAATGGAATACAAAATAAAAGAAAAAAATAAAGAAAAATAAAAATATCTGAAGAGTCTTATTTACCAGGTGATCCTGGAGTTATGGGCACCTGTGATTACTAGATGCGTCTATTTATAGACTTTCCAATGTTGGGCCGTACTTCATTAATTGCGTTGTGGATCTCCAAAATTATGGCCCAAATTGATTGCTCTGTTATGACATAGAAAGTTAAATCCTGACAGAGGTTTTTAGTCTTTGTATTGACCTCCCATCAGTAGCAGCGATCTTGTCGCGACCCGTTCTCTGAGATCTTTCTTGGATTCTATCGCGATAGACTTTGATAATGTCGGCGAATTTTGGTGTAACAATCACCCCATCTATTATGCATACTTGAGGGAATGCCTTGTGTGTGACGCAAACTCTTTGAAACCCGACTTCTCATGTCCCATACCTTACGGAATCAGCCATTGACATAATTTTTCTTTGTCGCGAAAAACATTTTCCCTCTTGACTGTCGACTACATCGCGGCCAGGATTTCTTTCAGGTCATAACCAAATTCCTTCCGTGACGGGGAAACTCCTTGGTCGTGACAAACTTTTCTTCTCTAATTCTTGTCGCTTGCTGAGCTGTTTGTTGTGACATAGAAATATTTGTTGCGACACGCTTGACTTAGCTAATCTTAGTTTTCCTTAAATTTACATTTGCAGCTAATTTTGTTCTTTAGTGAAAGAATTCCATCATTCCATAGCTTTTATTGTATGATAGAAAATTTCTTTGTGTGATAAGGAATTTTGCCTTTAATTCTTTACTATGTCACAACATGAATTTCTTTGTTGCCATTCATCTTGTGTTGCTCTTCAACTCCTTGTCGTGACAGAGAATTCACCTCCTTCATATTTTGGTTGTTGGGACAGAAATAATCTCTGTCACGATAGAATTTTGTTGCTCTTTGTTGTGAATTCTAAATGTTATGTCAAGACATAATTTTCTTTGTTGCAGTAGAAATTCCTCCTTGAATTGGCTTGATGTAGAAAACTCTGTCGCAACATAAAAACACTTGTCTAAGCTGACTTGTGTTATATTCTTGCAATTTTATGTCGCGACAGAGCTGTCTTTTGTCGCGATAGAGTTCCTCTGTTGATCTTCCGGCCCAGCACTATGTTTGCGACGGAGAGTATTGTTATTATTTCCTTTGATATTTGCCTTGATCGATGTCGCCAATGATTAAGGATTGTCGCGATAAGCTTTTCATTCTTCTTTAGCGATTGTCGAGACATAAAACTCTTTGTCGCAACAAAGATTCTATTTACGCGGATTTGCTTTGAAGACTTTGTTGTGACATATAACTGACCCAGTGCATGGACTCTTTTGGCTGCTTGGGAATTGTGTCGTGACATATAAAAACTATGTCACGATGAGATCTTGTATTTTTCCATTTTTTGCTTATTTTCTGCTTATTTTATCTCCTTTTCAATTGACACTTGAAAACCCACCAGAAAGTTAAGTCAGAATAATTCATAATTTAGCAACAAAAAATAGATTTGAAAGCTGACCAAACATACTAGAAAAATCGATTGAAAATAGATAATTTAAGACTCATCAAATTCATAAACTTAAAGTTTTGCTTGATATCTGACAAGAAAAAGAAAAAAAAATTTGTCCACAAACTCCATTTAGCACAGTTTTTGAGGACATTTTTTCATTTAAAGCTCAATTGAATGATATAAGTCGAGTTGTAAAATTACTTCTATACATGTTTCCAATCTAGGATCAGGAAAGATTTTTTTCCATGAGGTGAGCTGAACGACAAATAATTCATATGGTGTAAACAATTTAATCATTAAACCACGATTTTTGTGTGTCTTTGGTCTTTCCTCTTTTTCCTTGGTAGTCGATTAATCTTACGGGATAACACTCGAGTTAGTATACTCTCTTTCATTTTAAAGTCTCATATGCTTGTTTATCATATTAATCTCCACTAATGTAGGCATAACACACCACCTTGGGATCAAACGAGGTCTAGGCTTATAATGTGTGACTTGGGTAATTAGGCAGATAATTAGGCAGCTTGAACTCAGTACAGAACTGTGACCTTACACTCTTGCCTTCATCATATGCATCCTTGATTTTATGTTTAAGTCTCCTAACCTCCCCATCAGGTTTTGTGCATCTTTATGCATATTCTTCATTGTGATATCTTTACTTTCTTTTTGTTGTCACACACGGAAGATAAATTCTCTTCCTTATTTTTCCTTTTCTCATCCTTCACCAAGGTTTATGGAATGGTGCAATTTGGTCTTTTTGACTTTACCACCTTAACGTTTGGGCTATTAACTCCATACTAGATGGCATTAAGGGTACTAGATGTTGAACACCCTAAGAGCTTAATTTTCAAAGGGAGGAGGCTACAGGGCAAGCTCATTTCATATTGATGTTTTTCTTTTCATTCTTCCTTAACAATTCTCTTCATCCTCTTCTTATCTATATGCATTGTCTTTCTCAACCCTGTTTATCCTTCTCTAACAAATAATATTCCCCAAACTTGTCCCTTTCTATTATTATTGTTGTATTTTGTCTTATGTCTAAGGCAAGAAAGGTTCTTCTGTAGGATTATGTTTAAGGAAAGAATTGGGCTTCTCATTTACTGGTTGATGATGAGAATGGCTATAGGCTCAAATAAGGAACTAGTGTATATGCTTATGCATATCATAGGGGTAGGCTTGAATGGCTCAAACTTCCAAGGATGGCCTAAATCATTTCCTGTTAGTGGTATTACCTAGGATTTCGCCTTGACTAATAATCCAACAAGTTCTAGGACATTGGAGAGATTACTATGATGGATCGAAGATGTTGTTCCTAATCTTGGCACAATTGTTTCAGAGTTATTTTACCATGTTACAAAGTTTATCAAGTTTTTATAACTAAGTTGTTTACAAATGAATTAGGTCTTATTTGTTCCATCGATTTATTAAAGTCTTCCTTATTCTTTAAGTTCAACACATTTATTTATAACCTTACAACCTTCCAATTCCATTCATTTCATCCTACCCTAATGCATCTATCAGATTATTTGTTTGGTTTCCAGATTTGTTGCTGTGTTGTTTAACAAGTCAAGAAGTTCATTCTAATCAAACATTAAGCTCAAAACAATCCAACACAACCACATTTTCATTCTTTCACCAATTCCATTCAACCAAATATGTTGCTGCAATTTAACAATTAGATCCAGGAAATTGGTTTCTCATTTATTCAACTAGTTATTTACCACAAGTCAAAATTTTCTAACTATTAAACATGAAGGAAAGAAAATTTAGACAAAACAACAACAATATGAAATGAACAAAGATAAAAATAAAGTAGACACTAAAAGCTTTTAAAGAATTTTCTATTTTATTCAATGTCTTGAGGATTTGATATTTGCACGAAGGAGAAAGTGGAAGAATGGTAATGCTTTTTACTCCTTAAAGCCTTTTCCTTGGCAGCTTCCATTCTTAAGTATTCTTCAACCTCCTCTACTAGGGTTGATTCTTTCTTTTCTATTGCACTAGGGGCTTTATTTTTAGCTAGTTCTTTACAAGGTTAAGAAGGTCTTTCTTCATCTGGACCTAGGTTAGAGAATGGTATTGGTGGGTTTGTTACACCTTGAGAGACCCCTCTTTGTGTAGGTACATTCTAAAGTCGATTGTGCGCGTGGCACTTTCTCTTCTTCTTGGGGCCTCTTCTGGCCCAATCAATCTTTATTACTTCTGTCAATTCTCATTGTCTTTTAGCTAATGATTCCAAAGTATCTGTTGTTGACTTGCTCATAGGTCATTAGGCGAAAACTTAATTTGTTTGCAATGTGCAAGACTATTCAACCAATTATTGTCTCTTTATTCCAGGCTTGCCTTTAGGGCGTTGTCTCTATCCTCCAACATCTTTATCAGCTCTGCTTCATGTTTTCCTATTTTAATCCAGAAAGCCACTTCTCTATCCCTTATTACTGTTCTCCACTTTGTGTCCTTTTTTTCCAATTCAGCTCTCCACTCTTCATCTCTTTGTTTCAATGCATCCTCTAGATCCTGATTCCTTCTTTTGAGCTCTACCTCAAAATATTCATCCACTAAGGCCCGAAGTTGGGTTTTTTAGCCGTCATCGCTGCTCATCTCCTATTTCATGGATTTCGGCATCTCCATCGAGTTTTCATTGTTACTGGTGCCCTGAACTTCAGCTTGTTCACGATGGATTTCTCAGTGAGGAGAATTAGTCCTTGATAAGGAAAAAGATTTTAGCTCCAAAATCACGAGATTGTCTTCCACATAATCAGAAGAAATTCAAGTATAAAGCAGAAAAGACTCCCGTGGGGAAAGGTATACAGCTCAATTAAGCTAGCTCCCTTCTTCTCTTTTGCATCTTTTTTCTTGGCTTAATCATCCAGGAAGCGGCCAACACGCCCGGCAAGTGGGACCTTTGCATGTTTATGTGCGCTGCGTGCCGAAGGCGAACCAATTGGTACTGACACTCCATGTCCGCTCACGCTTTGTAATAGTGAAATCCTTCTGATCAGCCTTAGTCATCAACCTCATAAAATTCAAAATCATAGAAAAACAAACCTGTAAGCTCTTATAATGAAAAAGAGTGGGGAGCAGGATACGATCGATCTTGTCGGGTAGATGGGTTCCAAAGGATGAGTTCTTGGGAGGTAGGGAAATCATAACCATGAGTCATGATGAGTAAAACGGCGATACATAGAATCCCATGACAAGAATCGAGTATTTGAAGCGTTTTCGCGGAGACCCATCTCCCCTGGCCGAAATACATAGAATCCACCGCCCAAATCACCGCTTCTTCTATGATTACGGAAAGAAGTCCTCTTGCCCAGAGTTCATATTGACGTATGAGAGTTGGTTTTAGCAATCGGATGGGGAGATTGAGTATTCCAAGCTTTGCATACGCATCTCTGGTAGGATCATCATCTTGCAGTCTCTTAACTGCTTCTTCCACGGGTTTGGCGGCATCTCGTGGCTGTTTTCTTTAATTTATAAGAAAAGAGGGGGAATTATGTTTTTCTTATGAGAGATGGGGCCTTCACACGTCATGTTTTCTTCAAAAACAAGAAAAAAAATCACAAAAAAATAAAATCCCCCTCTATTAATAATTTTAATATTTAAAAAAGATATTAATAGTACAAAGATGCAATTATAGGAAAATATTTCCTTAGGAGATTATTCATATTCTTTAAAAATTATTTATTTTAAGTTTATGACTAATTTTACTTTTAAAAAATAATTTAACTTTAAAACACAAAATCAAACAATTTTATTTATTTATGTATTTATATTTTTACTTTTTATGGTATATATTCCAAAGAGAGTTTAACAAATATGAATACATTTTTTTTTTTTTTTTTTTGAAATGGAGATTTCAGTAAAGTTGTAGTTTATTTATACACATTAAATATGCATCATTTAAATTATATAAAAATTGATGATAGATAATTTTAATCTTAAAATAATGAAATATTCTAAATTTTTTCTTATATAAATGAGTCATGGATTTTTTTTTCCAAAAAAGTATTCGTCCAAAATTTATTATATTATTATATATTTAAAGAAATTATTATGAAAATAATTTAAATATTTATCAATATATTATCATATTAATAATTTTAAAATGTCAATATAGAAAGATATTATCTCCAAAAATATTTATTTTTTAGAGTGTATGACTAATTTTACTTTTAAAAATAATTTAAATTTAAATAGATAAAGATAATATTAATTTAAAAAAATTGAGATATTCTAAAATTTTCTCATACAAATAAGTTAAGACCTAAATTTTTTTTCTAAAATAATATATATTCAAAAAACTATTATCTCATATTTAACGAAAGTATTATGGAAAATAATTTAAATATTTATAAGGATATTAATAGTTGTAAAGATATTATTATAGAAAATCATTTTTGTAGATATTGTCCATGTTCTTTAAAAATATTAATTTTTAGAGGTTTTTAAAAGAAATAAATTTGTTGAGCAAGGCTTAACAATCTAGTGATTAGAGAATCAAAGTAGGGGTGTTCATAAACCCGAAAAACGGTCCAAGCCGTAAAACAAACCAAACCAAACGAGAAACCACAATTTTTAAAATTAATAGGTTTGGATTAGTTTGAGGCCCCACAAAAACCGACACATCGGTTCGGTTTGCGGTTAGAGGTGAAAATGGATTAGCCGAGCAGAACCAGTACCATGCTGTATAATAGTTTTAACCTAATTTCACATCTTTCTTTCAACAGCACACACCTCTTCTTCTCCATCCCGCCGACCAAGGTTATTTTCTTCATATCTCATATCTCTTTATTTTCTTTCCAATTCTTGAATTCTCTAGTGTCCTTTAAACACAATATTTTTTTCTTTTCTTTTTTTTCTTTCTTTCTTCTTTTTGTTTTGATGGTGGGGGGTGTTTGATTTATGGGTCTTGTCTACATCGTCTGCATCTAAAGGGCTTGAATCTTTTGATGATAACCAATCATTTTTGTTGAAATAGTAGTGAACGACATAAACAAAAGAGAAAAGCAAAAGCAAGGGGGAAGAAAGAGCAAGTACAAACTTTTTTTGTTCTCGTATGCGATGCAGTCTCTAATTTTGATCATGACTCTTGGTTTGTTGCATGGCCATTCGAATTAGTAGTGATTCTTAATTTATGAAAATTAAATATATTAGAGCCAAGAAAGTGCGAGAAAATCGAGGAAAAAGTGTTCCTTGTTTTCTTGGTTTTTCTAACTCTGTTTCGGATGGAGGTCACAGGGATATAGCGAATCTTTGGTTTCCGGGATTTCTGAGTTGGCGCCAAACTGAAGAATATCAATAAACAACAAAAATATCTGAATGCATTGATAACATACCTCAACATGGATTTTAAATCTTGGTGGGGTTGTAAAGAAAGGAAGGGTTGTTGTTTGGAGGATAAAGGAAAATCAGATAATTATAAATAATAAATATTACTCATTATATTATTATTATTATCGACAGAGATACATAAATTCTTCAAAGTTATTCAAATGGGTTCACATGAAAATTTGTCTGGAGAATATAGCCATAGACTCTGGAGTGGTAGTTCCATATTCAAGTATTTTACAAAACCCTCATGCTTTCCCTAACACCTTAATGACCATATCTTGGATTGAACACTATGATATTATATGGTATATATCATTTCTTTGTTTCATATCTTGCTTGTTTCCTTATTAAAAGCTTGTTTATATTTTATTTTAATTTTAATTTCCTAACATAAATGATATTTTATTAATTTTTATAGATGGATGAAGATGTGTCATTAAATGTTGAAGGTTACATCGAATAGGGAATTGCATCAAAAATTCAATGAGAAAAAAGCAAAGAGGATGAATTGGGAAATAATAGTGTTGAAATGACAAAGAAAGATGAAGGTAAAAACCCATCAACCACAAAAACTTAAAGAACAAAAGGAAGTGAGGGGACAGAAAATTTTTGTAATATGAGATCATTTCAACGGGAATAAGCGTGAGAAAAAGATCACGTGCATCATCACGATTATTGTGGTCAATCTTATGCTAGTGATTCTAGAAAAGACAGACTAATGTATGGAGTCATTTACTGGTCAAATGTGGAAATCCTATATAGTGGTTAATAAAAAACAAAAGATCATTAGTTTGATGCTAAGAAAGAGGTAGGATGGTGATAATGTTAAGATTGAGAATTTAAAGGTTGTTAAGTATGATCCCAAAAAGCAATTGAACCAAAGCCTTGGCGTCAATGATTATTCGTGATGAATTGCCTTTTAGAGTCGTTGAAGGGGAGGGATTTAAGGATTATTCTCACTTATTAGAGTCTATATTTGTAATTCCTTCTCGCATAACTGTTTGGAGAGATGCATAAAACTTTTTATGGAGCATAGAAAACATTTGAAGAATGAGCGTTTGTGTAACAACTGATACTTGGTCATCTATTAGAATTATAATTATATGCCTTGTGATCGCTGATTGATCAAGATTGGAAGTTACAAAAACGAATTTTAAACTTTTGTCAAGTTCCTAATCATAAAGGAAGCACAATTGGAAGGGTGATTGAGAGTTGTTTGTTGGATTGGGGCATTGAGTATGTTCTCACAATTACTGTTGATAATTCTAGTTCTAGTGATTTAACTATTGCATGTTTGAAAGATCAATTTCCTTGGAGGTGTAGGGTTTTAAATAATAGTGTGCATGTTCGTTTAATTACGCACATATGTTGAATCTTATTGTTCAAGATGGTTTGAAAGAGAATAATGAGTCTATTATCAAGATCTGAAATGCAGTTTGATATATTAGATCATCTTCAGCTAGACTTGATGCTTTTAAAAAGTGCGTTGAACATGTGAAAATATCAGATAAGCGTCTTTTGTGTCTTGATGTGGAGACTAGGTGTAATTCCACCTATTTGATGTTGGATGCAACAGAAAAATTTGAAGTAGCCTTTGTTAGGTTGTAATATCATGATGCTAAATATAAGAAACATTTTGAAGAAGAGAAAATTAAGGGCCCTCCAAAAAAAGAAGATTGGAATAGAGCAAGGTGTTTGTTAAATTCTTGAAGATGTTTTATGATGAAGTTTTCGGGATCTTTGCATGTTACTTCAATTTTTTTTTAAAGAACTGGTGTCTATGCAAAGAGCATTGTAGAAAATGGCTAATGGGTGGGATAAAGTGATGGCTACCTATGGATACATAATGAAGGAAAATTTTGCCAAATATTGGGAAAATTTTAGTAATGTTAATTATTTATTGCATGTTGATATTGTTTTGTATCCCCGATATAAGTTGAAGTAAGTGAATTTTTGTTTTGAGCAAGTATATGACACAAGTCAAACTGTCACAAAAATTGTTTTGGTTGAATCAACTTTCAATCGATTGTATGAATAGTATAATGATTTTTATTCAAGTGAACTTAGGAGTGAAATAAATACTCCCTCTAGATCAGGGAGAATTGATGATAATGATAGTGATGATATTGATGATGCATTTGAAAAGAAACTGGAAGAGGAGGCATCTTTGGAGTTTAAATCTTATATTAGAAAGTATTTGTTAGATAATCTTGAAAGTTGGGATCTAATGATATTTTGGATTGTTGGAAGTTGAATGCTTTTAAATATCAATTCTCTCAGATGGCAAAGATGTATTGGCAATTCTATTTCGGCCTTAAACCTGAATCCGCTTTTAGTACAAGTGAGCATCTTGTTGCATTTAGGAGTTTATTATCTCCTAAAATAGTGGAGGTGCTTGTTTGTTCATAAATTGGTTGAAGAAATATCATATAATCAATTTCTGAAATTTTAGAGGTGGTTCAAATGTATGAAGAAATCACACAAGGTATTATACATAAATTATTTAGTTTGGTAATTTATATTTTGTGATATATAAAATGATAACTTCTCTTTTTTTTCTATGTTTTGCTAGAATTGGAAAATCAAAGTAAAATTGTGAAGGAATATCCAATGAAAGAGAATATGTGAAACTCATGTTGCTTAAATGTTTATTGGCTTGTATATTGTATCAATGACCTAAAGAGTGGATACTGATTCAAGTTTTGCTTTGAATTAATTTTATGTTAAAGAACATTTTGCTACTCTAGGCAGTTGTTACTTGTTGCTTCATTAATATTCTAGTGTCATAATTATGATTTTGGTATGTTACATGATGATTTCCTATTATACATTTTACATTCCATAAACCTTTCCTTTTTCCCCAATTTTATATGATAGAACATCTTATCAAAAATTATTTCCTTTAAATACATAAATTGAATTTAAACCGCGGTTCAAACTGCAAACCAAACCGAAACCGTAATATTAGGTTTGGTTGGTTTGAGTACTTTAAACGGTTTTGATCAGATTGTAATTTTTTCAAATCGATGTCTTAGGTTTGGATAGAATGTTATGCTCAAATCGATCCAAACCGATCCACAAACAACCCTACCTCCGATATAAATGAGTCATGGATTTTTTTTCCAAAAAAATATTCGTACAAAATTTATTATATTATTATATATTTAATGAAATTAATAATTTAAATATTTATAAGATATTATCATATTAATTTAAAGATGTCAATATAGAAAGATATTATCTCTAAAAATATTTATTTTAGAGTTTATGACTAATTTGCACAAATATTGCAATTTAAATAGATAAAGATAATATTAATTTAAAAAAAATGAGATTTACTCTAAAATTTTCTCATACAAATAAGTTAAGACACGAAAATTTTTCTAAAGAATATCTATTCAAAAACTATTATCTTATTTAACGAAATTATTATGGAAAATGAATTTAAATATTTATAAGGATATTAATAAGTTGTAAAGATATTATTATAGAAAGTGTACAAGATATTGTTCATGTTCTTTAAAAATATTAATTTTTAGGGTTTTTTAAAAGAAATAATTTATTGATTAGGCTTAACAATACAATGATTAGAGAATCAAAAGTGGTAATCCAAAAATGCCTAAGATTTCAAGACGGGATTTGATTTCCATCTAAACTGCCAAAATGGACTTTTTTTGAAATGGTAAAGTTGTAATTTGAAAACTATATACATTAAAAATATAAATATTTCAAATTATTTTAAATTGATGAAGATACTTTCAATCTTAAAATAATATGAGATATTCTAAAAATTTTCTATATAATATACAAAAGTCGCGAAAGTTTATAGTTGTCTTAATTTTCCAAAACCAAAACATAATGTATCATCACAAGGTACCCATTTTATGTTAAAAATAAATACTAAAAACAGGCATAAGATATGATGATGATTGATGGTCTAGTACACATTCTTCTGCTTCGGAAGGAAGTCTTCTTATTCCCGATCTTGAAAATAGTTTTGAAACGACATTATTAACTCCTTCAAGTCAATGTCAAATGACTCTTTTCCCTACCAAAGTAACCAACCATCTTAAAAAAGCTCGAGTTTTTTCTCAATTTTTTTAAAAGAAAAAAAATACCAATCTAATACGTTTTTTGAAAATAATATCCAAACTAGTGCTTAAACCGTAATTAGTGACTATGGTTTTAACTTCAGAAGCTTAAAACTAACAGATGCCATTATGGGCGGCAATTATTTAGCATCTTTGAGAGGCGATTGGGATTTGCATGCGTGAGAGAGTATTCGAGATAAAAGGACATTTAATTAGAAGAATACATGTTTGAAACAGGCAAAACAAAGACTTCATTTTAATACACCATGAACACAGTATTCTATCTCAAATCAATCTAATTCAAACCAAAGAGTCATCAGAATTCAATTCAAGCGGTTTTGAGTTTTCCAGTCGTTGGTATGGATCAATCAAGGTTTTTGTTTCTGAAAAAACAGCAAAATAAATCTCATCCCCTACACTAGGAGGAAACAGTTAAGCCTACTTTCGATCCCTTATTTCACTATATTATTGTGTGACACTCTTTTCTTTCCATGTGAAATATATTATAAGAACACCACAAAGGGATCAAAGTACAGGACGTATACAAAAGAATACCTCGAGGCAACACAAAACAAGGGGGAACAACAACATCAACCAGCTCAAACCCAAACACTCCCACCAAAAGTCTATCAAAGAAAAAAAAAGCTTAGGAAAAGATGCATCATGCCCATAGAATACAAATAAAGGATTTCAGCAACGGCAATGAATGCCCTCATCATCCAACACCTACTTTTCCTCCAAAATAGTCCGGAAAATAAAAAAAATGTATCACGTGTTTTCATCTTCTTACCCACAAAACAACTATGTCTGTCTAAACCAAAGCCTCATACAAAGGAAGAACACCCATCATACCGGATGGGGAGAGCATGATTTTTTTTTTTAATACGTAAATTTTGTCCTTATTAAGGGAGAAACCGAACCTATAGACTACCGCAAAACCTCCATCCCTTTACCACTTGACCAGGCCTCGAGGGTAGCGAAATGCCACAAAACTATAGCACTACCTCTATTGGGAGGATGTGATCCTTTATATTTTCCTCCACGAGCATAGGAACCATCCTATTAGCACGTAGTCCTTGAGGATGTGAAAGAAAGGATTCTTTCCCTTCTTGCTTATTCTTTGTTTTTCCCTCGTTGTTATGTATTTGTGGTAGTAAACCTCGGAGATATGAAAAATACAATTTTCTCCAGAAGATATCAAGAGTCAAATTAACACCTTATGGTTTCTAATTTTCATCCTTCATTGTTGATTTTGTAATGATACTTTATATTACTTTCTATTTTTGTTTAGGTTTTTATTGAGCGTGTTTGAGTGTTTCGCGTTTCCTTGTAGGAATCAGTTTCCTTCCGTTGTTTTTGTTTGTTTCCTTTTAGGGTGTTCTGTTTTGCTGCTATAAAAAGGGGTCTGCTATAAAAATTTAAATTTCATTTTAGTTTGTGTCTTCTTCTTCCTATTTGTACAATGGTATCGAGTGTGACGGGAATGGTGGATGGGACTAAAGCACGAAAGTTAGGCGGTTGGAGGATTCTGACAATTGTAGGAAACTTAGAAACAACATTCAATTGAATTAAAAGAGTTGATTCATATGGTGGCCGACCCTGACCTCGAAGTTCGATCAATCGACCGAGGAAAAATTGAAGGCCATCGGGGTTTCTACAAAAGTTGGTGGTTTTAGGTCACTAAATCGAGCCGGATTTGTCAGTGCACGTTGCATACCCCGGCCAGTGCTCTAAATTGAATTTTCAGCTTTCGGGAGAAAATCCAAAAGGGTGGGTGTACAAATGTGAAAAGATTTCAAGAGTACAATGAGGTGCTAGAACTAGAGAAAATAGGGATGGCCTCAATACATTTAGAAGAAAAGGCCTTAGACTGGTTCTAGGGTATGAAGCATCAGTCAAAGACTTGAATTGGGAGACATTTGCTATCGAAATAACCGCACAATTTGGCAAGGTACGTATTGCAACCCAATAAGCGGATCACAAGTGAGGAGCAAACCTTATCAAAAATACACATCTATTAAGAACAATTTGAAGCACTATTAGTAAGAACTATAGGCTTAACAAAAGACTTTTTTGTACAATGTTTCATAAATGGTTTGAGGGATTCAATCAAAAACCAAGTGATGATGTTTCAGCCTATTGAGTATCATAGGAATATTCCATAGAATATCTTATGGTTTGACTCTTTCCTTTCTTGTATATTATTCTCTTTCCTTTTGTACTTTATATCGTTTCCTTTTAACGTCTTCCTTTTGTATATAAATAGGTAGGACCTATACTGTATTTACTTATTCATTCAATCAGAAAAGTAGGCATCTTTTTTCTATCATTTCACATGGTATCAGAGTCTTAAAAGGTTCGGGTTAAGGTTTTGTTGTGTTTTCTTTTCCGATAATCCAACTAGTAGCTAGGTCTCACCTCCGGCCACTCCACATTCATCGCGGGAAGCTTCAAAACCCTCTGCTACTGTCATAATCTCCTCCTTGTTGGAGAAATTTTATAGCGAACCTTTTAGGCCAATTGTTCGACTCTGGGTGGCGACCCCGCCCATCAAGTTCGTCGAGACCTGATCTACCTGCTGGAAGCAACTCTGGTACCAACCAGTGATTGATGCGCCTCCATGTCTTTGATCTACTTTCTACGTATTGTTCTCCGCAGCGTTGACATGTGAGGGAGTGTAGGCCACTTCCCGGTGACGCACTTCCATGGTCAGGCTCGCCGGTTGCCGATGAGCACTCTTGTCTTATTTCCCCACGTTCTTTTTGCAAATGTGTCTTTCCCGACCATTTTCTCTCTTGAGCCCTGTTTCGCTTGCATCTCAGCCTGCAGTTGCTTCCCAGGATCTATGACAACTTCAGGCTCTCGAGAGTTGTCCAATGCTCTTTGAAAGGTGCGTTCTTTCCCACAGAACTCTCAAAACTATGAATTTTGATTTTTTTTTAGCTTCATTGTTCACAAAGGACAAAGTTTTTCTTCGTTTTTGTTTGGAAATCCTATGATCACTATGAATAGATCAAGGGTCATAAATCAGCCGAGTTATTCTTGCACCCAACAGTATAAGGAGTATCCACACCTCCTTTCGGACAACGAATCGTATCCGGTCATTTGTTGCCCTAGACCGATGTGCCTCTGCTTGCCTTTCATATTCATCTAGACCCTAGACTCTTGATTCTGGAGCCTCTTATTATCTTTTCGGTAATAAGGACATTTTTTCTTCTCTTATCTTTAGTTCTCCTTTACCCATGTTTACTTTAGCTAATAGATCTCAAACCATAGCTAAAGGAATCGGTTCGACATGCCCTCTTCCTTCCTTGCCCCTTTATGTGCTTTATGTTCATGATTCTCTTTCAATCTAATTTCCATTAGTAAATTGATTTCGTGACCTTAATTGTTTGATTACCTTTTCGATAACTGTCACGTGCGGGATCGATAAAGGGGATGACGATTAGCTTAGGACGTGAGTCTCAAGACCTCTTTCATCTCATCTTGCCTTCATCTTCCACTACTTGCAGTTCCATGGATACTCCTCACCGTATTCACAGTTGCCTTAGTCACCCAAACATTTCCTAGTTTCAGAAAATGGTTCCTCGTTTTCCTACTTTGTCCTCAATTGAGTGTGAGTCATGTCAGCTTGGGAAACGTACCGACTGTCCCATTCGGCGCTGAATCAACGGGACAAAATCTCGTTTGAGTTTGTCCACGGCTGGTGTCAAGGGTCCTTCTCGGACCATGTCTACCTTAGGGTTCCGATAATTTTTATTTTTATAAATTATTCTCGTGTACTTGGCTATTTTAATGAATAAAGGCTTCCGTGATAAGTTATTCTCCCCTATTTTCAAAAAGTTTCATCTTGAAGTTGAACTCAATTTAATACTTCAATTCATATTCTACGAAGTGATAATGCCAAGGAATATCTTTCTTCACCATTCTCCTCCTTTATGTCCGCACATGGGATTCTTCATCAGTTCTCTTGTGCTTACACTCCTCAATATACTAGAGTGGTTGAGTGTAAGAACCGTCATTTAGTTGAAGCAGCTCACTTACTCCCACTACATCATAAGATTCCTTAACGTTTTTTGGTGGATGCTATCTTATCCTCTTGTTATTTGATTAATCGTATGTCATCATCCGTCTTACATTATCAGACTCCTCATTCCATCATTTTTCCTAACCAACCTATCTTACGCCTTCCCACCGTACCTTTGGTTATGTGCATTTGTCCATATTCTTACTCTTGGACAAGACAAGCTCTCAGTCAAAGCCATAAAATATATCTTCCTCGGATATTCCCGCCTTCAATGAGGTTATCGATGCTACTCTCGGGATACACATCAATACTTCGTCTCTACTTATGTCACATTTTTTTAGCATTCTTCTATGTTCCCTACCTTTGGCCCTCCTAGCTCTAATGTCCAATCTCTACCCCCTCCTTTATCTTGTTCTATATACCTCATCTATACCTCCGACTACTCCACCTCGACCATTGCAGGTTTATACCTGCTGTCAATGTACTGACAACGGGCCTCTGACTAACTCATCTCCTATGGCACCCTCCTCCATGGCCGGTGAATATCTTCTTTGTCTCCGTTGAGTCTTCCATTGCCATTCGAAAATTTCGTTCCTCTTGTAACCCCATCCTATTTATAATTTCCTGAGTTATCACTGCTTATCTTCACCATATTCTGCTTTTATTTCCACCTAAAACTGTGCATAAGGCCTTCTCTCATTCGGACTAGAAACAAGCAATGGTTGAAGAAATAGCTACTCTCCATTCTATTGGCACATGGGACATAATCACATGCTAACCGTCCTCTTATTGGTAGTCATTGGGCTTATCTGATTAAGATTGGTCGAATGGTTGGGATATATTAGATAAACTAATCGCTAGATTGTAGCTTGTAGACACTCCTATGGATCCAAATGTCAAGTTTGTACTAGGCAGAAGAGGAGCCTCTGAGAGATCGAAATTATCGGCGACTTATGGGAAGATTGAACTACCTCACCATCCTTTCTGGACATTTCATTTTGGTGAGTGTAGTTAGTCAATTCTTGTAGTCCTTGGAGTGTGATGATTCTTGGAATGTTGTGATCTATATCCTCCGTTATATCAAATGAACACCAGGCCAAGGGGTGTTGTATGAAAACATAGGTCATACCTAAATTATTGGATTTTGTGATGTAGACTAGAAATGACTCGCCCATACCATAGATAGACGCTCTACTTCAAGATTATGTGTATTTATTGGAAGCAATCTAATATCCTGGAAGAGTAAGAAACAGGATGTAGTAGTTAGATCTAGTGCTAAAGCTGAGTACCGAGCTATGGCTTTAGCAACTTGTGAACTCATATGACTCAAAAAGCTTCTTCAGAAGTTACGATTTGGGAAGGATGAACAAATGAAGCTTCTATGTGATAACCATGTAGTCCTATACATTGCCACCAACCCAGTCTTTCATAGAGGGATGACATATTGGAAGTAGATTGTCACTTCATTCCAAGAAGATCGCATCAGGATGCATGATTACTAAATGTGTCATTCGATTCGAGGTGACTTGACTAATAGCAACTTGTGAACTCATATGACTCAAAAAGCTTCTTTAGAAGTTACGATTTGGGAAGGATGAACAAATGAAGCTTGTATGTGATAACCAAGTAGTCCTATACATTGCCACCAACCTAGTCTTTCATAAGAGGACCAAACATATTTAAGTAGATTGTCACTTCATTCAAGAGAAGATCGCATCAGGATGCATGACTACTAGTATCGTCAATTTGAGTGACCAACTAACAGACATTTTCACCAAGTCTCTAGGTCAAAGGATTAAGTACATTTTGTAACAGCTTGGTGCATATAGTCTATATGATCGACTTGAGGAAGTGTTGGTATCAAAGAATATTCATAGAATATCCACCGCCAGGTTTTGACCTATTTTCCTTTCTTGTATAATTATTCTCTTTCCTTTTGTACTTTATATTCTTTCCTTTTAGTGTCTTCCTTGTATAATATAAAATGGGGTAAGGACCTATCTTGTATTATTTATTCATTCATTAAGAAAAGTAGCATCTTTCTTCTGTCCCTCCCTTGGCCACACCATCTAAGTCGGAGCTAATAGGGCTAGCATTACAAAAAACACCATGGAGCGATGGTCAAGGAAGCAAGTCCTCATCTGAACCACTACCAATTTAGCACCACCATTATGCAAGAAATAGGATGAGGAAATTACAAAAAAATCCCTCCAATCAAAAAATATCCCAAGTGAAGATGCAAGCTAGAAGAGATGAGAGGTTATGTTACTATTGTGACAAAAAGTATGAATCAAGGCTTAAGTGCAAGAGGAGACAGATTTATTTGCCATAGGGGGAAGAGGAAGGTGAAACGAATGAAGAAAGCGACAAGGTCAAAGAAGAGGAGGAAGAGTCCCTAGTGTTGGTCCATGCTATCGCAAGAGCCACATCTCATCAGACCATGCGGATTATGGGTGTGGGAAATTATGTAAATCAGATTTTTTAGGAAAAAATCAGGATTAACATATAACTCTAAATTAGCTATAGAAGTGAATATTCGAATTTAAATTATAAAGAATTGGTTATGGGAACCGTTTTTCAATATAAAAATATGTGTATATAAGTGTGTAATATAGGTTGTACAAAGTCATTCAAGAATTAATATAACTACAGCTACAGTTCTATTTTTCTTCCTTGAGTATCGAGCCTAAGGTTTTAGTATCGAACTCAGGTTTATAGAATTTTTACATGCGACCTCCATTCTTGTACTAGTTTTTGTGGCGATTTTAAGGCGACCTTCATTGCTGTACCAGATTTTTTCAGCATTCTTGAGGTTTCTCTGTGTCAGTTTTTCACTTATTTTTCTAGCCTTCATTGCCAATTGATGCTTGATTTTAACTTTAATTGTTGGTGTAATTCTCAAACCATTCTTTGTTTTTTTCTATGGCCCTCACTACCATTATTTCTTAATCCCCTCATTATCCTTTACTCTTGTTTCATGAACATCAATCTGTTAGACTCCATTTTCAATTGATAAAGAAGAGCGAGGTTGTGTGCAACTAACTACTTCAAAATATTGACCACCTTCTGGTTCTCAGCATCAACTCCGGGTATGTGTTGATTCACTCTTTGAATGAGACTACAATTTCTCTTGGATTAAATGCTGCGTAATGAGTTTAGGAATGTTTGGATCCTTGATTACGGTGCTACTAACCTCTGACCCATAATCCAAATCATTTTGAAACTTACTCACATTGTCAATAATAGGAAAATTGTTATTCTTTGATGGAACTACCACCACGGTGGTTGGTATAGGAGATATCTGGAGTTACCCCAATTTGGTCGGTAAAATTTTTATTCATGTCCTTCACATATCCACTAATCTTGTTTTGATACAAAGCTTGCAAGATCCTAGCGAGTACCGTGTTATATTTTATGCATTCTTTTGTAATTTCAAGATCTAGGTTTGGGGAGGAAAGATTGAACTTGCAAGAGCATAATGGACTCTCTTTACTTAGGTACATCTAGTCAGCAGGCTGTTTAAGTCTACTTTGTTTCCTTCCTTTTTCTCTTGATCAAATAAAGATGTCATTTGGGTACATCATAGGCATCTAGGTCATGTGTCATTCCACATTGAAATAATGTTTCCTACCTTGTTCAAGGGACTGGATATTCAATCTTTTCATTGTGACATTTGTGAGTATGCAAAACATGCTCATGTATCCTTCCCTATTAGTAATAAAAGATCTTCTCCTTTCTTTCTAATTCACAATGACATTTGGAGACCATCTACCATTCCAAATATCTCAGGATCTAGATGGTTTGTGACATTTATTGATGATTATAGTAGAGTTTCTTGGACCTATTTGCCCAAAAATAAATTTGATGTGAGTCATATTTTCCTTATTTTTAGTACAATAGTTTAAAATCAGTTCGATACAAAAATAAAAGAAAAATCGTTCGCCTGATGCTTTCGTGATTATTTCAATCAAATTTTATCTCAGTAGTTTCAAAATAAGGAATTGTACATGAATCATCTTGTATCACCACTCTCCAACAAAATAGAGTGGTGGAAAGAAAAAACTGTCATCTTCTTAAGTGTACTTGGGCCTTATTGATTCAACAAAATGTACCAAAATTCTAGTGGCAAGAGGTTGTACCCACATCAACATATGTCATAAACAACATTCCTTCTAGAGTTTTGGGTTCAAAAGTCCACTAGAAACCTTGTCTTGCTTGTATCCCAATATTCGATCCTCCTTCGACCTTGCTTCTCTAGTTTTTGGGTGCACATCCTTTGTCCATATTCACAATCATAGCAGGAAAAATTAGATCCTAAGAGGCTCTTAAATTGCGTCTTTGTGGGGTAGTCATCTACTCAAAAGGAATATAAATGTTACCATCCATCCACTAGGGACCTTATGTTTCAACTAATGTTACCTTTGTTGAAAATAAGTCATACTTCTCCACTCCTTATCTTGGGGGGATAAATTATCTATACTTGAAGATAAGAGTTAAGCTTTACCACCATTAGAAATAATCCCCTCATCTAGTCATTTTAAATCAAAAGAAACCACTTCAGTGTTACTAATGTCTTTGGAACCTATTCCAATTTCACAATTCGAAGAGTCAATAGAAGAAAATGAAGAAAATAGTCAGATCTTTGACCAGTTTCAATTTGATTAGATGTATGTAAGAAGAAGGGGGATCCTATAGTAACAAGCGGGGAGGCAAGAACAATCCTGCTGAACCAGAGTCAAAGAAATAAGGTAACAATTCTTGAACATAGCCAACTCATCTTAACCATGATCTATCTATAGCTTTGAGTAAAGGAACACGAGAGATACCGCAAGGCCAGCATATCCATTGTCTCCTTTGTGTCTTTTCAGAGATTTTCCTTGAATCATAAAAGCTTCCTTTCAACTTTAAGCACTATTCCTATTCCCAACTCATCGTCTGAAGCACTTATAAAGAGAGAATGGAGACTGGCTATGGAGGTTGAAATGGATGCATTACAAAAGAACAAAACTTTGGAATCAGTTGATTTACCTATTGGTAAGAAACTAGTGGGCTGCAAGTGGGTGTTTGTAGTAAAATTTAAAGGTGATGGATCCCTAGAACGGTACAAGGCAAGGCTAGTTGCAAAAGCATTTTCTCTAGTGGAAAAATGAATACAGTAAGAATTTTGCTATCCTTGACTGTTAATTTTGATAAGGAATTGCAACAGTATGATGTAAAAAATGCTTTCCTTTATGGTGATTTAGAAGAAGAGATTAAAATGAGTATTCCACTAGGGTTCAATGGGGATGATGGAAACAAGGTTTGTTGGTTAAATAAGGCACTATATGGGTTAAAACAACCTCCACGTGCTTAGTTTGGAAGGTTTACCAAGGTTATGATAGCTAATGGTTACAAACAAAGCCAAGGAGATCATACACTTTTCATAAAACATTCAACTTTAGGGGGAGTCAAATCATTAATTGTGTATGTTGATGGCTTGTTGTGTGAAGGGAATGATGAGAAAGATAAAGATAGCTTAGTAGTGCCTAGCGAGGAGTTTGAAATAAAAGATTTCGGAAAATTGAAGTATTCCTTGGAATTGAGGTGGTGGCTTGGTCTAAGCAAGGCATTTTCATTTCTCAACAAAAATATGTTATTGATCTTCTCAAGGAAACAAGTATGATGGCTAGTAAACCGGTTGCGACTCCCATTGAACAAAAAATCACAAATTAAGTGAAGCACTTGAAGAGAAGAAAGTGGATAGAAAAATGTATCAAAGGCTTGTTGGGAAACTCATTTATCTTGCACAACATAGCCTATTCAATGTGTAATTAGTCAATTCATGCATGATCCAAGAGAAATTCGCCGTGAGCGGCTTTATCAGTCCTCCATTGCCAAGGCATATCCAAAGAAAGGGAATCTTATTCAAGAAAACATCAGTATTGCTTAGGAAATATACAGGAAATATACACCGATGCAGATTTTACGAGATCCTCAAATTGGACAAGGGCAGTTAAGTATAAGGCTATTGTACATTTCTTGGGATAGAATTTATAATAGGAGTAAAAACAAAATGTGGTATACGGTCAAGCGTGAGAGGCCAAAGGACCCAAACTATAATGGTGAGTGTAGTGTTCAGGTAAAGATCATTCTAGAAGATTTGGAGGATTAATGGGTAAGCCTATGACTCTCTACATGATAATAAATCAACATAGCGTTATAATATACTAAACATATATTAGAAAGTGTGTGTGTAAGCCAAGAAGAAGATATATTAATGTACCTAAGGAGGTCGTTGAGGTATACATGATAAGAACTAGTAACATTTGTATGAGTTAGACTTACAAGATTATACCTTTGTATGCAAAGGTGATATATGTAACTATATATATATATATATATATATCATATATATATAATATATGTATATATAACTCATATATATATATATATATATATATATATATAAAATCCATAAATAAATATGAATTTGGCTAATTCTGGAAACAAATTTAACGTTTTATTTTGAGTAAATGCTTATGTTTATTGGAAATATGAATAGGAAAATAAAGAAAAGTAAAAGAACATATCTTGCATATCAATCATTAATATGAGTACATTATGTAATAATATTCTCTCACGTCCTTGGGGTTTTATTTCCTTTGAGGTTGGATAATTTAGATTATTGCGTGCGAGTGTTGAGATTTTCATCACATTTATATAGCATCTTGTTTTGTGAGTATTGGGTGAATTTAAAAGCTAGTTTACCTGCACACACCTATCGGTGGATCTCAAGTTAAAGACTCATTAACATACATTCTAAATCTTTTGAATGGACAAAAAATTTATCAATACCAAATAATGTTCAGATTGATAAAAGAGATGAATGGTTGAGTAAATATTTTGATAAATAAAGGATATCACTTTCAATTGTTATTTTTTATTTGTACACACAATGTCATAGGGTCTCGAAAATTGAACAAAACATGAAAATAGTATAAACAAAATTTTATTAAGATTGAGAAAATATTATTAAGGAAAAAATCTTTGTAGACAACATTATTTTGCAAAGAATATTCCTTTGATTCTTCCTACCTCCAATCATAATTGAGATGAAGATGATAAAGAAAAATTTACGAGATCAACCAAAGTTGCCTATGGGTTGTCGGTGAACTTGTCAGAAGGTACATGTGTGGGCAAAATCACCCGGGGTGTAGTGCTTCTTCATTCTTGAACACAAGGAGATTTTGTAGGCTTTCTTTCTCATTAAAATTAGTTTTGCTGATCCAAAAAAGTCCCCTCATTGAATGAAGTCACATTTAGGTGAAATTTTTATAGGAAAAACCAATAGAAATATATTAAAGAAAGAAGGCAAACCAAAGCATACATTAAATGTGAGGCTCAAACGGACAAAATAACGAAGACGGTGGAGTGGGAAACAATGCACCAGCCCTACAACTTTTGACATCTATGAAAAATAATAACTACGATGTTGAAATGTATTCTTCTTGACCAAGGGCAGGAGGAACTATGTAAAAATGTTGCTCCATCCTTTGAGCAGGGGCTTACATCTTTGAACTGACCACATTTCTCTCTCAGGCTGTCCGAGAATGAGTGAATAGACATTGTTCATCTCTTTTTTACAGTGATGAATCTTGCCACCCAATCAATATCTTTGATTAACCAATGATTAACCTAGAGAAGTGACTCCAAGGTAGAAAAAGTGACCATAAATTAAGACCTTGAACTCATTTATACATGATCTTTGAGACAATTTGACATCTATTCACTTTGAATTACATCATAGTATTATGTTCCTCACAATCTTTTGTTTCCACTGAGACTCGAACCTTGGACCCCTCCTTATGCCTACCCTAGCTCTTAACCACTTGAGCTAGGACTCATTAGCAAATCCTCAAGATTTAGTTGCTTAATTCAAAGAAATGCAATTCCTTGATTTTGCAATCGCTTCTTCATTAAGAAAATTTAACAAGAAGAGAATTTTGAATTTTGTCAATAAGAGTATTTATTTAAATCCTCTTTGACAATCTTTGCGTGCTGAATAAGATTGGAAATATTATAGTTATAGTCTTTGATGAAAATATTCTTTGCAAAATAATTGTCTTCTAATTATTGCACACGTTGATCACAATTTGAAGACGTATGAAATGGGAAAATATTTTGTTTTATTGAGAGTCATCTGTAATCTATTCCTAAAATGAAATTCTTGAAATGCAAAGATAGCATGTGCAAAGAAAATGATGTGATATAGTACTTGTTTTGTTTTATGGACATGCAGGGAAGATTTTTGTGAGGCATTTTTCTTCTTGTGAAGCCTTCTTTCTAATATATAAAGTCATTTTTGCCAATTTAAAGAAGTCCCTTATTGAATGAGTCACATCTTATTTATAGGTGAAATTAGAGAATTAAAATTAAATTTACAATTTAGTTGCTTAATTCAAGAAATTTGATTCCTTGATTTTCTTGCCAATTTGTTTTATTCATTTACTTAAATTTGCCAACAAAAGAATAGTAATTATGCTTTTTATTCCCTTTTTGAATTCAGTTCAAATATTTGTTTCCATTTGGCATTTGTATTGAAGTGAATATTTATTTTAATTCTAACAAAAAATTTGATCAATTTTGAAAGACCAAATTTATAGTCTTTAAAGCGCCTACATGTTACCTTTCCGATATACACTACATGCCACTTGTCAATCTCCAAATTGACAAATGATAATGTCTAATTAAAATTTTATGTCTATAATTATTTTTATAGAAATTAGCCATAAAGATAACCAGAATATGATATATACAGCGTCATCAGACTAAACAGCATAGAAATGAATCAACAATAATATACATATAGAAATTAGCCATCATGGTAATATAGAAACACAAATTATAATAAGATGACCAGACAACAGAGAAAAAGGAATCAACAAAGAAACTTTAGTGCAGAATAAACCAACTCATGCATGTAACTTAAATTTATAAGACTTTGCATGATGGATATACCTGGTCAGGCGCCAGTAGTATAAATCTTTTCTCAAACCCACAGCAATTTTCCTTGAGCTCATTCCAACCCTCTTGTCCAGGAACAGGGAGATGCTCTCTTCAAAGGCCCAGTCTAGAAGTAAGAACAAACAACAGGTTAAATGGATAACTGAAATTAAGTAATGAAGAAGTTCTTAATTCCCGATTAGAAAATCAGCAGTAGCAATGAGTGTAAACCATGTCTAGCAGATATAAAACCAACACACAGCATTGCATGGAACTCAAATTTAGAATGCACAGTAAAAGAGAGAGCAGCTAGAAAATGATGTTTCAAACCTTATTTCTTAAACTCGCAAACAAGAAACTTCATTCAGAATTTCTTGCAGAAACCCTATGCCAGTATTTAACATTTTATATTTCTAATTTCTGTCATCCTTTCAACCTTTGCGGCACATTTTATCACCTTTGCTGCCTCCAGCCTCTTCCCTGTTCTTGCATGTTTATGTGAGAACTCACTCATCTATAATTTACAATGTGAACCAATATTCAGACGATGGGAACCAATATTCAGTGGATAAAATGGAACCATGAATCGATTATGTCTTGCCTCCCAACCAATTCATTAAATACTCAACATATATTCCAATTGAACTCAGGATTCAAGCAGGTTCTTCTGGGCATTAACAGAAGAAACTGCAGATGGAGGCTAGAAGCCAGGAATGTCTAGAAAGTACCTTTAGCAGACTAGTCTTAGCCTAGATGACTCATTGTTTAGACTGTGTCTTAAAACATGACCTCAGAAAACAGAACTTTTCTTTCCCCAGACAATAACAAAGATAAAACACAATTCTTTCCCATACACAAAAAGACACTGCTGTGACAAGCCAAGTGCATACCTCATCCTAGAACCAACTTCAACATCAAAGATGATGCACCATAAACAACTCACATGAGTTCTGTGTTTCTAGAAATTTGCTTCTAACGATTATAGAAGGTAGCGTTGTCTCATCCATTAAAAGCTTTTTCTCAATCATCCATTCTTCAGTCAAAAATTGTGCAATTAGTCTGATAGCTTACATAAATGGATAAGTGAGAAGCATAGGCAATCATCAGGATCCTCACTTTTATCCTACTAGCTGTCCACTTTATTTAGAATTATCACCTTTCATTTATTTACATAAGAATCCGAATCCACGATTGACCACGCTGCACTGCCAACATAGATAGAGCAACATGTGCCAACTAAATCTGATCGGGAGAGTGTGAGAATGTGAAGCTGTATGATGATGTGCCACCCCAATCAAGTTTGGCACAAAATTTCAAAACATAGGACCCATGGAATAATAAGGAAACTGAATCAAATGGAAGCTGAAAATACGATTTTAGAAAGAGCCTAAAGGAAGCAGCATTTCCCATAACCCCATCAACTACCCAGCCAAGAATATTCCTGTAATTTCATCACCTTTATCAGGGAAATAAACTCTTGGGAATAAAAATAATCCAAACAGAAATATCCATCTAAATCAAGCAGCTCGACACCACACCACTCTAAACCCCTAAGCCAGGTCCAAACCAGCTGTTGGAATCATGGCACGATAATAAAATACGAAAACAAAGACAAACACCAAGATATTACGGGGAAACCAGTGCAAGAAAAAACCATGGGCAAAGGAGAAATTACCCGAGCAGAAAGGTCCATACCAACCCTTGTGGGATCAGTTGTGTGGACTACGAGGGCCCCGCTGCTACCACAAGATATCCCTTATTTTTTCTCAAATTTTTCATAATAAAAGAGTTCTAAACCAAATTCGTCAAATCAACACCTTTAAATTATTTTTCTTAGCTCATCTCAATTCTGGTCCAACAGGTAGTCCCTGCACTGTGAGCTCAGGGACGCAGCTCCACAAACCAAAATCTCAATGATTCAAAACAAAACAGTCGACACAACCCATTACCCACCACCAAAAACATTCTCAAAATCTACATGTGCTTGAACTGAAAACACTCCAAGATATCCTTAAAGAGGAAAAGAAAAAAATAATCAGACATCGAAACAAACAACATCTACATCTTGTCTACAACTTTCGACGATAATCGAGTGGCAACTCAGTCCTCCAATCGGCCGTGTCCATGGCCGGCTCAGCTTGACCAGGTCTCCAATTATTGGCATCCATCAAAATCTAACTGTCCCCAACAAATCCACTGAACAACGCACACAGAGATCAAAAATAAAAAATCTTGGCTAGCTGAGCCCAATTCAACCCTAGAAACACAAAAAGCCGCTGTCCAGAATCTATGAATTGTTCAAAATTGTTATGATTTTTTTTTTTTTTTGTAAACGATAATTTTTATGAATTTTTTTCCTAAAAGATAATTGAGAATTTTTAAAAATTATATTTTTTATGAATTATATATTATCTTTTCCAAAAAAGAATATGTTATTAAAATATATATAATTTATGAATTATTCTAAAATTATCCTTTTTTATGAATTATATATTATCTTTTTTGAAAAACTCAAAAATCATAATTTGAAAATTGTTCAAAAAAAAATTATTATGAATTTTTTTTTCTTAAAAGATAATTTATAATTTGTTTCAAAAAATTATATTTTTTTATGAATTATATATATTATCTTTTTCGAAAAGAGAATATATTGTTCAAAATATAATTTTTGGAATTGTTTTAAAATTATTATGGAATTCTTTTTTCCTAAGATACTTGAGAATTGCTTAAAAATTATTTTTTTTCTTAATGAATTATATATTATAATTTTAAAAAAGAATATATTGTTAAAAAAAAAAAATAATAATTTATGAATTGTTCAAAAATTATTTTTTATGAATTATATATATTATTCTTTTTATAAACAACCAAGTTGAATTCCAACCTATCTGTCCATGGCCAAATTGTGTCCTACATTTTCGCCACATTTATTTGGACTCACTTTTGGCTAACCTAACCTTGCTTATCGGGGCCGCGCCAAACGGCTCAAAATTTTTAAAAAGTGCTAAAACTTATAATTTATCTAATTTTATCATTCTTCAAATAAATAAAACAAAGACACAAGTATTTTATAATAGTTAATGCATAAATGATGGAACCTGGACAATATAATAATATTTAAAGTCTTAAATAAAAGTAAATAATGTTAAATATCATTATAAATTTCTAACCAAACTAACTAATAGCTATTAAGCAATTAAGTACAACCACGTAATAATTAGAATTAATGAACCATAAACCACAATCAACTTCAAAGTGTCATGCTAAAAAATGAAATATCAAATTGTAAACATGTAAAAGTTTAATAAACAAAGACTAAGAAACATGTCTATATTAAAATACTAAAAAAATAAAGTGACAAATAAATGATATCATAAAACTACAAATCAAAGTTTCAAATGAAATCCATTGCCCTTTGATCTTCATCTTCATTAGTATGGTCACCATAGGTAGAAAAAAATTCTCATCAAACTGTATTTAGCCCTAACCCGTGCCTCAAGAGTGGTCACCTAGACAAATAAATTATATATATATATATATATATATATATATATATATATATATATATATATATATATATATATATATATCATTTTTTTAAATTACAATAATAAAATTCGGGCCAATTGAGCTTGTCCCACTTCAACCTGCATAGAGCTATGGCCACCCGGGCTGCCTAATAGGCCCAGATTCTATTCGATCGCTAATTTCTAGCCCTAATCTCCAAAATATCTGCCAATTCGAGCCGGCCCATCTGCTCTAATCATTTTCAACTCTAATATATTTTAAAAAGAAGAATATATTGTTTAAAAAGATAATTCTTATGAATTATTCAAATAAATTATTATGAATTCTTTTTTTTCCTAAAAGATAATTTATGAAGAACAAAATTATCTTTTTTTTTTCTATGAATTATATATTATATTTTTGAAAAAAAGAATATATTTAAAATATATACAGAAATTTTATGAATCTTTTTTGCCTAAAGATAATTTATGAATTGTTCAAAAATTAATTTTTTTTTTTGAAAATGATTGGAGTTCTGCTTTAAAATTATAATAATAGTTAATATATTTTAGGAATATTTGTCATAAATTGGTGGGAGGGGTGTAAATTAAATTAATAAATGTATACCAAAAGAGGAAACCATAGAAAAAATATATAATGTCGTTGTTCGGGATAATTACATAATTGCTTTCAAAGATAAAGTTGTTGTTCAAGATGTGAGTAATTGAAATTTAATGGTGAAGTTAAGTTGTTCACACAAATCTGAGATTTGCCAATTCAAAACTAATTTTGTAATTTTTTGTAAAGAGTATTTTAATAAAAAACTCCACTTGTCAAGGTGGTTGAACATCATGTCCCCAAAATACCCTTTTAAGAAAAAATTATTTTTATCACATCATGTGAATATGATTTTAAATTTTTTCAAAAAATTAAAATTATAGACAATAACTATGATTTTAGGCTTAAAGTTAAAATCATGGTTGATGACTATTTTAACCAATGTCTTAAAAACCAAACCGATCACTAAACCGAAAAAGTTGTTGATTCACGATTCAACGATCGGACAAGTGACATCATAAATATAATTTATATTTATTTAAGGCTTTAAATAAGGGTATTACTACACGACACCACTGGTGAAAAAAAAAAAGTCACCATAAATTTATAAGAGTAGTGATTTTTGGACGGGTTACAAGGAATGGAAGAAAGTAGGTAGTGGGTATTTATGTCATTTAATCCTTTACAATTTCCAAGTTTATCCTTAAAACTATTTTGAAATGGTGTTCACTATCATGGTGTCGCACATTTCTTCTTAAATAAATATATAAAAATAAAAGTGATTCATGTAAGGCTTTAAATGCTTGATTTATTTAGGGCTTTAAATAAGTAACACATAAAAATATATAAGTTCATTTAGGGCTTTAAAATGCTTAGCCGTTATTTAGAATCTCTTAAAATGCTTGATATGAGACAAAAAATGATCAATGAGGGAATTATCGATTCTTACGTCTCACGCCCAACAAGAAAAGATTATGTATTTGTGACTTTAAATATTGAACTTCAGAAAGTAGATTGGAATGAAGGTGAAAATTCTGATTTTAAGCCATTGATTTTAACTTAAGTCTAAAATCATATCAATTACGCTTTAACTTTTTTGAAAAATTTAAAACATAATCATCAACTAAGATTTTAATGATGTGATTAAAACAAAACTAGTTCGACGCTTCGTCCTACTAGGAAGATGTCATACTAATGACACGTGGCCTTTTCCAATTGGCTATTTTGGTTAAAAACGTTGAAAGTCTACCGCTCTTGATTGCTACCCTACTGTGTGGGTGACTTATTTTCTGACGGTCTGATCGTGCCGCTAATTTGTTGCATGGTCTTTTTTTATTTTTAATTAGAGATTTTGTATGAATTTGGATGTGGATTTTTTCAAAAATACTTATTAAGTATTTATATACTCATCATTCTTAATAAATAGTTTTCAATATAGATGTTTATATAATTTCAACATTTTTCTTATATTTATCTAGATTAAAAAATGATGGTGTCACATTCTATGAAAAAAAAATATATAATAATTATACATCTTTTAATTGGTTTATCATACAAGGGTCACTTTAATCATTTTCTTTATGATTGACTTTTCTATTTCTTTCTAATATGTATTGACTACTTTCTTTGATAAATTCAAATATGTTGACATGTGTAGAATCCACTTAAATTAATACATCATTACTCTTGTTAAATATTTATCATCTATAAGTTTTCCTCAGTAGATTTTGGTAGAAGAAAATCTTTCTTTCCAGTTATTTAGAATATTTGATTTTTGGGTTGATATAATTCTTAGACACCTTTCTTGTATTTAGTTATAAAAGATTATACAACGAAATGATAAGGATTGCTTTTAATTAAGCTTATGATTTTCAAATACTTTCTATTATTAGAAAAAGAAAAAAATGTTATAGATCACAGCGAAGATGGATAAATTTTTGAGAAGACACTCGGCTTTCTAAAACGGGCTTTAAGACTCTCTTTGTTTGATAATACCCACTTAGTTTTATTATGATAAGTGTGCTTCTTGAACTATTTCATAAATATCATGGTACTCACAATACTCCCCTTTTCCCCGGCTGCAACTTTATGCTTTTTTAGTCAAGGGAAAATACTATGCTTTTAAGCCTTAAAATAATCAAAGTTAAAAGGATTGGGGAGAATTGAAGCGCATATTGAACGCATTCTAAGGTGAAGTTTGTTTGATACAAAGCGCTGCGGAAGTACACGCTTTCCTAACGTGTCTACGCATGTCGCCTCTAATGACACATTTAATGTGCTCACATGTTTCTGTCTCCTATATATGTGGATTGAGCTCCGAAAAGGTTCCTTTTACGATTTCACAAAGCTCTTTGCCTATTGCAATTTTCTTTCTCCTATGTTCAGAAACTTTTCTTTCAAAGTGAACTACCTGGAGATCCTTTTGACAACTTCGACTTTCTGAATGAGTTTTTACAACTCAAATCTCATTTGTCGGGCTTTTTTTTTCTTGCGGGCTTCTGCCTGTTGAGTATTTTTGGGTTAAAAAGTTTTGTTCCTTTGAGGGTGCAATCATCATTCATGCAGGAGGGGTTCCCAAAGCAATGATGGTGCAAAGTGTGTGTGGGACATTCCTAGGTTTAGGACATCCCTTTAGATCTCCGCGAAGGTTCCTAGTCTGGGGGGTTCTTAGGATCATGTTACTTAGCGGCGAGCCTGTGCGGGGATTTCTTTTGTCTTTCTAGGGTTTTGCCGCTCATTGCCTATGGGCCTCTGTCGATCCCCTTTTATTTGTTTGCTCAGAGAAATCTGGCGAGAGTCATGAAGAGATTTACACCACTAAGTCAGGCATGGGGACCCCCCCCGAAATGCTCCACTCGAAGCACTCAATCGCCGTATGTCTATAGAGAATTACACTGCGAACTGTGTTTCGCCAACATTAACTGAGGAAATGGCCTGGTTGCCCCAACCATAGGAGGGGTAGATAATGCCATTTATTTCACACATGAGCAGTTTGTTGCTAGACTTCGCTTCCCTATCCTGTCTTTGGTGAAGTAGTTTTTGCACTTCACTGGGGCATCTCATGCACTTATACATCCGAACATCTTTCGGATTTTGATGGGTTGTGATGAGTATATAAAATATTCATTACAACCCTATGTTTTACTTAGTTTTTAGTAATGTTTTTATGTTAAATAAGTGTCCTAATGCTCTAAATGTTCATATTTATGATTAGGTCATCCATTTGGCATAATTGTGCTAATTTGGAGCGAAGACAAAATGAAAAAGTGGAAAATCAGCAAACAAAGCACAACATATATGACATTTCAATTTTTATGAATCAATGGGGAGATCAAATGGCTCCAAACTACCTAGAAATACATTCTATACTTCACAAGATTTCTAACAAGACCAAGATCACCGAATTCGGAATCCGGACAAGGGAGATACACATTCGGGAAGTTGGAACAAAAATAAGAAAGCAACTATAGAGAAACAACAATGAACCAGTTTTGCTCTATTGTATTTTAAACCTAAAAAATAACATATGATGGAACTGTTCTTAGTGTGTATGGATTCCTGACTTCAAGAGCTTTCCGTAGAGTTCAAGAACACGTAATTTGGAGTTTGAGTGAGAGAGTTATGATTGTACAAAGGCATGAAGAGATGAATAATACAAGGCCATGCACTCCATACTTCGACCCTACGCACTGTGTGACCCTATGCACCTCGCGTGCCCGCGAGTAGATTTTAAGTTTTAGCCATGCACTGCAGATGGAATCCTACGTATATGGACGGAGAAATTGAGCCCTAATTTGATCCATTTCAAGGGCCATTTGAAGGATTTCATTGGGAGGTACAAATTGGACCTCGGGAGACATAAAAAAGGTTGGCTTTTCAGGGAGAAGAAGGGGAGAAAAGGCGATTGGAGTGAAAGGCTTGAGAGAATTGGATTCGTGGCATCTCATCTTGCTTTTCTGATTCTATTTTCATGACTATAACTTCAACCCGTATTTTCTATCCTTACAATGTCTCTAAACATCTATGTAGGGTTTATGATTTAACCTAACCCTCGACTTCTAAGACTTTAGCGAAAGGGGTTGTTTTGGTTGAAGGTCTGTGGTATGAGACGCCATGTTCTCCTGGGCTTCTATTTGATTTGAATCAATCTCTCACATTCCTAGGTTTGTTTTAGCTTGATGGAGCTTGTACTTCCCTAGGTCATTTATATTTTGATATGCCCCTTCTCTCTGAACTTTTATAAAGCCAAGATAATGGCACCGGTTAACTAAAGGAGAAGGCCAGGTTGGATCACATCAGATAGCTACTCGAGATCATTGAGAGGGAGCGCACTCATGAGCTCCTTTTGTTTGTGAAAAACTTGTAGGAGTTAGGCGTTAGTCCCTTTCCCACGAGTCCCATCATCCCCCGTCCGTCGGCCGTAAGATTTGGCTACAGAACATTTTATTCTTTAATGATCTTCAAAGTCAATCCTGCAAGTGTCTCTCTTCATAAACGGGGTCGGCTCAAGAGCCTCAAGTTGAGTTTGCTCAAGAAGCTTTGGCTACCTTTGTTTGGCCCGATCAATCACCTTTGGCTATATAGGATCCAAGGCCCGGCCTCCCAAGCTGCGAAGAGGAAGTTAAGGAAAGCAAGTATGAAGAAGGTCGGGATGTTGAAGGCTATCAAAAGTGGTTAGGCGCTCGTGGATTGGGTGGATCCAAATCCTCAAACAGGAGAGACTGAGGGTGTCCATCCTATTCTCTAGATTGTTAGTGAGCTTGTTGAAGAGAGTGAGGATGACATGTCTAGTCCTGCTGCTAGATTTGCTGCGCGGATGCGTAAGCATATTGAGAGTGCTCAAGGGGAAACTACCCCCGGCTCTGAAATACCAGGCGGAAAGCATCCAAAACAGTCGGATTTAAATGAAGAGGTTCAAAAGAGCCCGACAATAATTATTTCAGACTCTTTAGAACGTGCCTCTGATGCCATTCCGGCTTTAGAGGGCACTCCCAAGATGCCCAGGAGTCTGTGCATCCCAGATGATGGAACTCCACCAAGGACCTCCCAAAGGTTATGCCGCGGGCGAGGCCTCTCACAGAGACATCCGTTGGTTCGTTGCTCTAGGCTAGACGATCCAACCTCGCAATTTTCGGCCCATGCATGCTAAGGGTCCTGATAGGCTAGTGCCGAACTCACCTATTAAACCGATGAAGTGGGATCATCTTTAAACAGACACGTCTGTTCCTAGTCTAGATGCCGCCGAGTCAATTATTAACCGCTGGAACCCCTTTCAACCACAGGGACACTTCTGTCACCAATATGCACAAACTCTACCCTACCGACCTTTGAATACTGGTGGTGGCTCTTTATGAAGAGTATTCTATTCCCTTCCTCAGCTATATGGATAGAAAATCCTACCAGCATGTGGTTGAAGATGGAATGTATATTTGTAACCATGATTTTAATGAGACGGTTGAGCTGGTATGGCTAGACTTCTAACGTTTGAACGTGAGTCTATGTCGTGATTTTCTAACACCTCTTCTTTATAGGTTGTCACCTTATTCTGAATATGGCATGCCAAAGATAGGAACTTTATCTTCGGGCCGGATAACGCCGAGAGTTCCGGCCAAGGCTAGGTCTAAGCATCGAATAAGGCTGGAGGAGGGTATAGAGAGGATTACATGTGCGGAGAAAGAGAGGGATGAAGCTAAAGAAGAAGCTCAGATCGCTCGGTTGGCTGCCATCTCTACGAGTGACATGAAGGAGTGGGCAGAAGATGACCTGGCTAGGGTCCAAGACACCCTGGTGATTGCGGAGGAGGCTAGGTGCAAGGCTGAGGCTAAAGTTGCCTCCTTGAAGGTTGAACGGACTTCACTTCTGTTGGAGGTTGGGGCAACCAAAGATGAAGTGTCTTCTCTTCAATTTCAAGTGGGTAAGGACAAAGTAGCCATGGAGGAGGACTATCAGAAGGCCTTGAAGCTGATGTTTGCCTATGGTTACAAATGTTGTATGTTCAAACACAATATATGTGGTTATCAACTAGAAGTTCCAAACTACATGCCCGATTCCTCCGACCCACTTCCTATAGAGTTCTTCGTGAACCTCAGGTGTACCCTGGCCCCAACATCCATTGATGCCACTGCAGCCGAGGTGGATTAGAGTGAAGCGACAGGGAGGGCCGAGGAACTCGAGGTGAGTGCTCCTGTTAGGGATTTTGATGGAACATCTTATGTTCCTTGTTTTTTTTTTTTCCTGTAATGGGCCCCACATGGCTGCCAGGATACATATGTTTTTATGGAACCATTGACGCCATTGGCGTATTTTGGAAATTCTCCGAAATTTGATATTTGATTTACTTATGCAATTGATATCTTTTATTTCACAACTTTCTTCTATGAGTCTTGACTAGGATAGTTGCTCAAGGGATATCATTGTTATGAGTTTTTGAAAGCTAGAAGCTAGTATAGATTACACACAAGCTAGTAAGGAACCATTTATTGGCTTTAGCTTTAGTCAAAGCATGGTCGCCTAGACTTCGTGCGCTAGTGAGGCCGTGATTTCACTTATGGAATTGGGTATGTGCCAGCAGGCTAGGAACCACTTCTACATTTTTGCATGTACCAGCAGGTTAAGAGTCACTTTTGGACTTTGGTATGTGCCAGCAGGCTAAGAGCCACTTTTAGACTTTGGTATGTGCTATATTAAGAGCCACTTGCATTCTTGCATGAGCTATTCCCAAGAATTGAAATAAAATATTTAAAAGAAAATTGTATTGATAATACTTCTTAAGATGCATAACATTCCACATCCTAGGAACTGCATCCTTGCCTAGTTTATTTATATCGATAATCCGCCACTACCCTACTTACTATCATGTATGGCCCCTCCTAATTTGGTTGGAATTTTCCGGATGTTGGGCCAGCCGTGTTTTCAAAGATCCTTCTCAAAACTAGGTATTCGGCTCAGAATGCATGCTATTTTACATGCATGTTATATAGGTTTGTCATTCTTTGTGACACCCTTTCTCCGATCCGACCTGATCAAGTGTCCAACCAACCGGATGCTCGATACCACTAAACCCATGACGCCCCAACTCCTATAGATAGGATGTCAAGTGAGGGTCACCTTATCATACTTATAACCTTTACACTTCTGCATAATCATATAATGTTAAACAATTAACTTGTATTACTATGTGCGGGATTACAAAATATATATACAAGCTCCAAATATGGAAATGTTCAACATTTGGCAATATTTACATTGGTTTACAAATTTCATATACAAAATGTACCTAAAGGTCTTATAAGCACATATCGATAGCGGCCTTGACCGCTGATGGGATTGTCCCGTCCTTCCGGTTTCTCTTCTCAGACTCACACCTGATTGAACACCTCGTGCTGCTTTACTTTTAGTGGGAATTAATACACATGAATGACCTCATTATGGTCATCACATTTCTATACAAATGCATATAACACATATAGCATGTATAGATTCTTGTCATTTCTCATATATATATATACTTATCATAACCAGTTTCATTTTATATCATCTTCCAGATACTTTTCATGTAATCTTATACTTTTACTTCTTGCTTCAGAATCAGATACTATCATCACATAGCGGTGCTATGCTTCCATATTCTCTTCTATTTCCTTTGCATATAATTGTCATTTCTTTTATGTTTCCATGTCTCGTATAAACCTTAGGAGGGATGTGGAATACTATAATCCATGAGGAACCGAATGTGCTATATTCACCGTATGAAATAAAGGGATCCATGAGGGCCCGTAGGCGTCGTAATATATTATACCCGAAGGTATCATCACCGGGCCCGAGACAAAGGACCTTTTTTTTTATCCCATGAGGGCCCGGAGGCGCTCGTGGTGACCTCTTTCGGGCCACCTGATCCCCCGATCTATGTCATCGACTCCAAACTGGGTCCCGATTTCGAATATAACTGATATGTCATACTTATTTCTTCCTAATAGGCATGCCCATCTATCCTCTACCAAAGTTCTAAGGGCATAAATCAATACGTGATTTTATGTTCAGATATATCTCATATTCCCGAATAATTATTGTCATTCTAAGAATCATATGAGATATATATATACAATCAGTTATTCATATCTTTACATTTTTCATACTTCAATATATGCATAAATAACTATGCTTACAATCGTGATAATTTATGAGCTATTTTATGAATTCACAGGTATGCTCATAATACAAATAACTATGGGTTACCGTACTGCCTACTGTTTTCCACATATGCTTCTGAACTAATATGAGTTCCAATATTATCAAGCTGTCTATTGATGAATCTGACTCAATGGCTTCATAGAGTCCAAGAACACCCAAATCGGAGTTCAAACGGCGAGATATGACCTTCCGGCTGGAGGTCAGCGCGCAGCCGCCTCGATGAGCCGATTCAATCGACGAGTCGCATCAAGTGACGAAGGCTCTGCTTCCAACACCTTGGTCTGACATCTAATAATTCTTCTTCAGGCATATGGATGGATTCTTGACTCCAATGGGATTTCCATAGAGTCCAAGAACAACCCAACGGACCAAACGAAGGGAGCATACGACCTTCCGGGGTTGAGGTCGCGCGCAGCCGCCTTGACGAAATGTATCTCCACTGGATCGTCGCCTGAGCGCTCTGCCATGACGAGCCGAGTTTCGCCGGTGACGAGTCGAGCTCTTCAGACGAGCTGAGTTTTTCGTGACGAGGTCCGACCTTTCATGTGATGAGGTCTCGCTCGACCTCTCGTTGCATGAGGTTTGCCGACCTCTCGCCGCATGAGGTGTCACCTTCTCACGCATGAGGTCCGGCCGACCTTCGGGGCCGCATGAGGTCTCGCCGACCCGCCGCATGAGGCCGCCGACCTCCGCCGGACGACTCTGCCGGGATCTACCACCATTCACCGATTTCCACTTCGCTGGACGACCACCGCTCACCGCATGACCCCTTGTTGGACGACTCACCGCCTACCGACACCCTTGTTTGACGTGTTGGACGGCCACGCTCATCGACGACTTCGGTTTGACGCACTCTCGCTGGATCGACCAATCGTTGATGACCACCGCTCACCACTAATTTCGTCGACGGCACTCTCGCTGACGACCACCGCCGACGCACCACCGCTCACCGGCGACCTCGCCTGACACCCGCTTGACGGTAATTACCGCCCCTCGACGAATCTCTCACCCATTTGATCGCTTCAGAGTGAAAAAGACCATAACTTGGTCTACAGAATCAATTGAAATTAGTGCTTCAACATCAAGTATTGATGTGGGCTACAATTTCAGAGAAGGACTTACTACAAATTTCTTTATTTCTACTCAAAAACCCGTTATAAGATTCAACTACTGCATATGATCTAAAACAGTGGAATTTTCTCTCGTTCGACTTGTAACTCGGACTCCTTCAAAACACGCAGACTAGGAGTCTTAAAGCTCTTCTCAACTCAATCATACAAGAAATTGTTTCTAGGAGTTCCCCAAACCCAACCGGACATGATAGAAGGTTCTAAACCATATATCCATGCATTCAAAATTCCATACACCCAGTTTCCATACAAATATTCACACCCATACTTCTTTCGTACCAAAATCATAGTTCCATACTTTTCTATACCAAATCATAGTTCCATACTACCCAAGACATGTAATCCGCACTCCATACTCAAATTCCATAATTGTGAATCTTTCTCTCTTCTTCTTCTCTTCTTTCTTCGTATTTACTCTCCTTTCTCCAAGACCAAAATAAGATATTTCCTTTATTCTATCCTTATTTGATCTTATCCTATTTTTACTTGGTCCTCAACTCTTATAATATTTGCAAATCAATTTAGTAATATTTTTACAATAAAGCTCTCAAATCTTCTTTATTATTTGTAATTTAACTTATGCATATTCCTACTTTTGTTTTTTATCTTTATTTTATTCCGAATAAATATACCTTTACGTTTATTATACCCAAAACATGTTATAAAACTGTTAGGGTATAATTTGGGGTGTTACATTCTTTGTTGGTACGATGCTATATGTACAATCGTAGCTTCACAGAGCTCGTTTGTCATATCTAAGTCTTTAGCAATGGCTTTAGTATTAGCTTTTTCAAGGGCTTCAGTTCGAAGTGTGGGCACCCCAATTTCTGTAAGAATTATGGCCTCCATCTCATAGGTTAGGCAAATCTAAGATACTCAGCTCTCTGGCTTTCGGCCGGTTGTTTCAGCTCAAAGGACTCCTAGTAGCCTTGCCTACCCATTTTCCTTTAGTAGAATGTGATGTTTCTTTTTTCAAAGCCGCTTATAGAGTTTGTTGTGAGGTCGCCGGCCATTGCTCTATAGGTATCGTGGGATTGAATACAAGTTTTTGATATTCAACTCATGGAAAATTTTTTTGTATACTCCGTTATCAAACCGTGGCCCATTGTTAGTTACAATTGGATCGAGTATTCCCATTCATGCATCGTATTCTTCCACAGTACACAAATCGACAACATCTTTATCTTTGATGGAGGTGAAGGCTTCAGCTTCTATCCATTCGCTGAAATAGTCGGTGGCAACCAATAATAACTTTTTATGAGCTGGGGCGGTAGGCAACGATCCAACTATATCAATCCCCTATTGAGAAAAAGGCCAAGGTCTTGTTGTGACGCCCCAAAACCGGGGTGTCTCATTGACTACCGTCAACCCGCGAAAATCTACGTGTCTCTCGTCATGAGACCCGTACGTGAGTAAAATGGCCACGTCGGGCCCATACATCCATACTACAAAATGTATATTTTGATACAAAAAGAATTTAATTACAATTTGTTTTGATTACAAATTTATCCAAATCGGGTCTTCTGCCCATAATTTTACAAATACGGAATAAGGCGCTTTGGCCATTTTTCGTCTACTGCCTCAAAGGCCCCATCTCAATTTCAAGACTAAATAAAGATATTCCTAGATAGGTGAGCAACGCCCAAAGAGGGAATTCCTTCCTACTTGGGCTTCCCACCTAAGTGCTCAAGTGCAATGGCACACCAAACATTCAATCGACATTCCATACAATCCACAGCATTATACTAGGCATGCATATATTAACAAAACCTACACATGTTATTTATTCATAACAATAACATAAGATTAGCTCACATGAGCTAATGTACAATCCGACAGTTCATCTTGGAACTACCCACAAAATCACAATCAGCATGCTATTCACTCATGGAAATAATGCAACATCACACAATACACAATAGTCCTGTGGAACTGCTCAAACCACTTGTGGATTTCCTTCAATCTGGCCCAAATCTTTTAGAACCGAAACCACGACCATCCAAGCCTTAACAAATCCATATCCATTAAAATGACCCTTAGCCAAAGAGTAAAACAAGTAGGAGAAAAGCCCTACCTTCCTGAGTTTGTAGAAACTCTTCAAAACCGGTACCCACTATTAGCCCTTTGCTACGGGAGCAACTTGCTTCGTCGCGTAAACCACCTGGGCCCGATCGGAAAATTCTAGAGAGAAGCTGGAGCCTCTCTAGAATAGGAAAAACCCCACACCGCACGCGATACCACCGTAAAATGGAGAAGATGAACTTGTCTTCTCATTCCCTCTCACGCCATTCATACCTTCTAATCGGGTCGGCGGATTTCCTTATCCACTTATACAACCAATTTGAGATTTTCCTCCAATGGCATCATGTCATGTGTCACCCATGGGCCCCACATTTGAGCGCCTCATATGTTTGACTATCTTTGTAGACCACACGCAAATATCAGAGCTACTCATAATGCGCCGTCATTCCGCACTACGCCATCACTGAAAAACATGAAATTTCGAACAGATCGGAATCTGGTTCTAAATTGGCGTGATGAAGTATATTTCTCGCGAGATCATTCCAACTGCGAAGTCCGTTTTCGTCATCCGAGATCTATAAAATTCCATTTTGACCGAAATTACTACTTTGCCCTTTTTTAAAATTAGATTTTCCTGGTTTCACACTGTGATGTCAAGTTAGATCTTGAGCCACAAGACTTTGAGATTAGGGCTTGTCATTGGCAACAACGTGACTTCCCGACGTGAGGCGACAGACCGCTCTCATAGTTGGACAATAATAACCTTGTGTATGAGCCCTATGAGCTAAAGTTATGCCTCCTTAATGGTTTCTGCATATTTCTTCATGGAGTTCTGCCAATATATACTACCCTTGCTGAGCGGTGAGACACTTAAGATACGGCCCGTCCAAATACCGTTTATATAATTGCCCATTCACAAGGGAAAATCTGGTCGCTTGGACTTGAATCTTGTAGGCTACAATCCTGTTATCTGGTAGTTCTCTTGAGCTCAAATAATCTACTATTAGAGTCATCCAAGGTAATTGGCGATGTTACAACACAGGAGGAATACCGCTTTCTTTTATCGAGGATGTCACATCGCCGCTTAAAGATCCGCCTTTCATTCAACAAATACAATGACGCCAATCAAATCGAATAGAAAGTCTCGTCTAAAGGCCGCAAAGGCTTGGCTTCAATGATTGTCTAGTAGCCCTTCATCACCTAGCAGCTCGCCAATCTTCGCGCACGCGAATGTCAAGCAAATCGATGAACTACAATCGCTTAGAATATCAATCCATTAGTGTTGGGAGATGGAGAAAAATAGGAACAAGTACTTACAGATACGTAAGGAGTTGCAAACATGTTAAACGCTATAACAAGTGAGAGAATGATCAGTTGCAGGCCTAGATAGCCACGATCTTGGAAAAAATGTACGAGATAGCGATTGAGTTGTGCTTTCAATCACTCACAATAAAGGAAGAGCGATATTCCTGAATGACAAATGATAATTTCAAGAGGATGACGAAAGATCGAGGCAGCTCCCCATCCTGAGTCTCTAATACAAAGAAGTCACTTGACATAGCACAAAGCAATCTACGAAGAAGGCCCGCATCACTCGCCTTCAAAGGTTACCATTAGTGGCGCATCCCGTAGGACAAGGAGAGAGGCAGGCAGGAGGTAGAACCAGCTAGATCAATCTCCCACCGGTCAAGATTGGTCCACGCACGATGCCACCAACACGCCTTTCTATCTTGCCTGGTATAGGGCCAACATTCTATGGTCGCCAAAGAAACTCTTTAATTCAAAGGCTTGATGACATGTTTTTTTCGCCTCAGGGGCACATTTTGACGGCAGGAGCGCTGCGGTTTACAGACGAAGGCCACGCTTGACGGCTCTTAATGATCTACGAATATATGCTCCAATATAATCGCAATGATATTTAAATAAGTGAAATGACCGGCATCAAAAAGTATTCCCACCAGTCCGAGCCTAAAGTTAACTTGGCTCTCATAAGTTCACAGAATTCAATAAATTGCCCAATGAACTGTAGGTCGTATTTATATCGTAGTATCTTTGTTCTATAGACAAAAGAGGAACATTAGCCTTGTAGACTATTCTAAAGTAGGAAGGAGAGTTCATTCTAATTTCAAGGAAGTTTAGGGAGTCGTTGTAAGTGAATCATATAGCATAGAAGCGGTCCTCCAAAACCTGAGGCAAGCGACCATCTACTTTTCTTCCAAACTCTACCATCTTAATTCGCCAATAAATGGAAGAATTATACAAAAGAGCTGATAAGTAGTTAATGCCGGAGGGCAATATCCGTGCAGCAGCCAAGACCGTCATGATTACAAATAGCCGACTGAGGGAAATAAGCCATCTGGGAAGAAGCCATCCAAGTCCAAGGAAGGTCAAAGGTAGACCAAAGTCGCCTGCGATCAATTATGAAAAGAGAGCTCAGAATTAACAATTCCTAAATATCCACACGAGAAGTTATTGCCTACATCATTCACTTACAAGTTTAAATGACTTGCACTGGTCCATATAGATCCTTCCAGAACACAAATCTTTGGCGCGGCGGTTACTATAGAGACTCAGGATGAGACTGATAAATGTGTTTCAAAGTTCTCGCGGAAAGCTAATCAAGGCTGGACACCTCAGGAGGTATGCCAAAGAAATTGACCACATAGAATTACACCAAGAGCAAATAATCCCATCGTAATCCGTGCCCGGCCATAAATATATACTAGCCACTCATCTGGACCAGTATTGGGTCGGCGCCAACGTAAGAAGCTCTGAGAGTCATTTATAGTTAAGTCCAGGATAAATGCTATCCACATAGAATGCAGCCATGAAGAAACCAAGCCAATGGATGGCCCCATATCCTTTCATATTGTCAACCCGAACAAGATCATTGTGCCCCACTATGATGCATTGGTGCTCATCCTTTGTATTACCGCCGATGTGAATAGATACCCCGCAGGTGATTATTGGGACACACTTCAAGTAGATGGAAGCTGAAGGAGGTATCCAACTCAACCGGCGATCCTCTTGGTTTTAATTGAGTACCACCGCACATTTAGGAGACGAATTTCGTAAAGCGGTCAGTCACCAACAAGTTTTGTTCTCAATTGTCGAAGACTGAGTCTTAATACAATGGGGTGTCTGGTTACACCCAATGAAGGTCGCCTTCGACCTACCACCAAATTGTCAGCTATATATTTGACTAACGCTAAGGAAGCCGACCTTTAAGCAAATTTCGCTGGTCGATGACAATGTTAATATCAACTATCTACATAGGAACAAAGAGGAGAATAACTCGAAAAATCCTCCTCAAGATCAAAAACCCCACATAAAGAACTGGCAGCTTGCCGCCTGTGATCGAAAAAGGGAAGAGAAGGATCTGCAGCCGTGGATCCCAGAAAAAGTGACCATGGATCCATTGGTACTTACCACGTTAGTTCTCCCATTCACTTAAGAAGGGAAGATTATAACCTATTTATTGGGTTAATATGATGACACCGAGCCACTCGTATATGTTTCTTGGAATTATCCGACTATATTTCTGCAAGACATTCCCATAGAGACGGTGCCACTCAGAAGGGACCCTGATCACAAAACCTCTGACCATCAGCAACGCAATGTGAACCTACAAAAAAAGTGATCCGACGATGGTGTGTTGATCTGGCTAATTTTGGACGACAAGTCAAGAGGAAGATGGAGAAGAAGAAGAAGCAGAGAGTTCATACAGTTGGAATTGCCTTACCTTTCACCTCAAAGTGGGACTGATTTATAGCCCGGTTCACAAATCTCCTGATTTGTGGATAAATATCTTTTCCCTACCAAGGATTAATCTTCCGAGAAATAAGAGATTTGGAAACCAGTCATCCGTCGATAAATATCTCTTTTAAGGATGTTTCATTTTTTGATATATTATCCAGTAACGAACTTCAGCAGGCGTATAGATAGCCGGATGGGGACTTGAAATCTCAGACGGCCACGTTAGAAAGACTTTGAGAAGACACTCACCTTCTGCATTTAGATTTTAAGACTCAGATCTGGCATACGCCAACCGCCCATTTTATTACGACAAGCGGGCTTGGTTCGTTTCACAACGCGAGCCAAGCGGGCCTTGGGCCCACTAAGTAATGGGTCTAAAGATCATGGTACTCACAATGGGTAATAATTAAGTGTTAGTTAGGAATGACAATTTCTCCTACCGATAATAACTGACACCCGATCAAATGGAGGAGGGTGCTAAGGAAGATGGACTTAATTAAATATTCTAGTAATCGGGTATGGATATTTTTTGATTTGGGATGGATATTCCAAGTCATACCCATCCCCAACCGAATAACCGATTAAATATGTACATATAAACAGTAATTTTTTTGAGGTAAATTTATAAGAGAGTTTTTATTATTATTGAGATGGTTATTTTTGATATTTGGATTGTGCTGGTATTTTTATTGGCTTCAGCGAAATTACAACAAATATTCTGTATTACTATTATACCACATATTATTAATATTCAAGATTTTCTAAAAATCTATTTCACATATTAAACTAGGTATAGAAAAGAAAGGATAACAAATCCTCCTATGGATGGGGATGGGGAGGTACCAAAATTAATTAATGGATGAGGAGTAGAAATAATAAATAATGGAGGTATAGAGAATCCAAAATCCCACTCAAAATTGACCATTAAAGATCTAGTGTTAGTTAAACTGTTTGCTGAGTTTCCAATTTTTTTGTTGGCTATTAATGGGGGAAATTAACTATACTGAATAAGTAAATTGTTCTTTTTATTTTAAAGGAAACCTACAATAATGCAATAAATATTAAAAAATTTTTGAAGCTTTTTTACTTAAAAAATATTTTGGCTTTTCTAGGTATGTTTTTTTTTTTCTAATGTTAGTTTTTGAAATTTGTTTAAGAAGTTAAATACTAAAGTGAGTTATAAATAAGTGTGTTGACATAATTGTTTATTTATTAGTTCATCAAATAAATTTTGATTGATTTTATAAGACATTATAAATTTAATTTATACAATATTAATTAAGTTAATTTTAATCTCATTAAATATGAAAATAGTTTTGCAGTTATAAATAAAATAAAGAATAAACCCAATATTGTCCATCAATTTTTAGATTAATCAAATAAATATTTAAAACGATTGGATTTCTTAATAAGCCCATTTGTTATGTACTGCATCACTTTACTTAGGATATGACTTAAAATTGATAAATTCAAAGTAAAAATAACAAATAAATTTGATGCATGACTTAATGGTAATAAATAAATTAGCACTTAAAAATAGGGAAAAAAAGGATGCCATTCCAATTTGGATAATTGTTTAAAAGGAAAAAATTGCAAATATAACCCTTTATTATAATCGTGACGCCTAAACCTAAAATCATGATCACCCTGTTAATCTAGTTGAATACTTTGAAGCTGGTGAACCCGAAAGATGACAATCAGTAGAGTCTCTTGTAATGATCTCTACCAAAATACAACACCTGTATAAAACCTGTCCCAAACAATCCAATGACCACACAGGGTCTCATATACAACTAAACTGAGTAAATAATGGCCACTTGGGCCCCTGCATCATCACTCATAACATATATCCAATATGATCACAACATGAGTAAACGGCCACTGGGCCGGTAAACAACATAAAACATACAAATGCAGAATCCAATTATATCCAATGCCAGTTTTAAGAGTTCAAAATGTTTTTACTTCATACAAACACATATAGCTGGCTAATTAGAGAATTCTAATACATAGAACATCATAACCAAAAAGCCAGTAATCCGGCTTTCTTCTAAACCACACCCCAGACGAGCCGCCCTCGCACGCTCCCCGACCCAAAATAGTATCCGACGGTGGTGAGCTAGTGCTCGTGAGTGGAATCACCCCAAGTGGGCTACTCACCTAAGTGCAGGTGGCTCTAATAAACACAGATTCAAGCAATGTATAGATCCTACTTGAATGTCTAACTAGTCATCTCTGTGACTGACACGATTTCCTACACTCGCCTAAGCCTCAGAGAAATTATTATGTTTGTTTGTGGACAACCCTTCGAAGGTATAGAGATTAATTAAAGGCTTCCAATGATGATATTATTTATGGACTACCCTCCGATCATTTTTAGTTTTAGACAACCCTCCAAAACCATTCACTCTAGACTCACCTCATGCACTCACTCCTAGCATCCTAGGGTGCTCCTAGTGCATATGGAATGCATGATGCCAATTCCATTACAGTCTATGTCACATGTAAATATATAAACATGCATATATTCACATAAAATTCAATCACATGTTATGTAAATACGCATTTCATCACATCAAAATTAATACACGGGCTATCGATTAACACGAGCAATTCTACTTGAATTACTCGACCAAACACATTAATTCACAAAATTTATTTTCGTGTCACTATTCCTATGAACAGTAAAACCCTAGGGTTTACCGTTCCGTCACTCATCAAATCATCGGTTCACTTTGTGAACCCACATTTCACGACCATTCTCGGCCTTTTCCAAACCAATACATGATTTAATACATAATTGGCAAATTTAACAACCCAAATCAGCCGTGGCAGTCACGGCTGCTCCATTTGGGTTTCAAAAATTTATAACAATTCGGACCCAAGATTCGGGATCGATCAACGGCCCTCACGCCCTCATTCAAATTAAACATCGACAAAGTACTTAAAGAAGGAATAAACCCAAGTAGGGAGAAACCCCTACTCCCAAGGAGTTTGTCTAAACTCTTAAATCTGCACCCATGCTGGCTCCTCTCCGTGTATGTTCTTCCCTTCTTGTCCCGACGACCCGACTACCGGATTTGCCTGAAAACTCAGTGCTAGGCAAATTTCTCTCTCTAAAACTAAAATGAAAAATCTGTTGCTCCCTGTCCAGCCCCCCTTATGCCCGTTTTTGATCACTTTTAATTGGGGAAGACAACACTATTCCCCTATTTTGTCTTTTTCTTCATTTAAAACAAATTCCAAAATGCGAATTATGTCATTCTTTTCCCAGTTTTGACATTTGACACTATCTCTAATTGGCCCATTTTCATCATTTCTCTACTCATGCCACTTATGACACATGAGTACATGTTATATGTGACTTTCGTCAAATCAAAAATCGTTTTACGACACCCGAACTCGCGATGCTCGAAATGTAGTTCCGACCGTCTTCTAATTCGACGTGCTAGCTAGATTTTGAGACGATTCCAATGGTGAAACTGCTTCATCATCCGAGATCCGTAGAATAAATTTCAATTTTTAATCGAAATTGTAATTTTGTAACCAAAATTACTTATTTTGGCTATTTTTCCGTAAATTGGAATTTCTGGTTTACATTTTCCCTCTTAAAAGGAATTTCATCCCGAAATTCAGGATAATTACAATCACTACATGTATGCAACATGCACTCTACTATGTATGTAAATATTTAAATCTTAAACGACTAAAACCACGGTACTCTCTTCTATCCCTTAAACAAGGCGTGATAGTGTGGCTCAAGATCGTGTCCCGCATCACGTGACCTCCACCCATAGTGCCTCCATAGTACTCCCTACTCAACCCGACTTCCGGCCTTGCCGTAAAACTCTTGATCACGACCATCCAAATGCACACCGGTCCCTCCTCGAAGGTCCCATCCGTGTCAACCCCATTTGTCTCTAATCCACCACATGAGCCGGATCCTGGTATACTCCCGAGTACTGGAGACATGTAACACCTCATGGACACCATGCCGGGCTACAACGCCAACCCAGACGCCACGGTGCCTATCCTCTCGAGTATCCTCGGGAAGGTCCAATGAATCCTGGCTAGCTTCCGAGCATGCCGAACTTGACCAGCCCTCTCTTAGGCATCACTCAAGAAAACGTGATCCCCAACCCCTTTAACCTAAGGGTAGATACAGACATCAAAGATAGCTCTTCTCTTCCCGCTCTGAGCCAAGGAGAAGGTAATGTCGTGATCAAGCTCACCTTCTGGAGAAGTTCCCCACAAGATCGTGACCAGCCGACGGAGCTCTCTCCCACCCCACCCAACATAACGGTGATCTACATGGCCTCCCACAATGCCTCATATGGCGCCCATCTCGTATACTCGCTCTGCAATCGTTGTTGTATGCGAATTCCACTTAAGCGCAATTCGTTCCCCACCCTTAGGACCCAGACGTATGCTCGCAGCCAAGTGTCCTCTAACACTGCGTATAATCCACACAACGCAACTTTACGTAACCCTTACTGTAAACGCTGACCTTCCCAAGGTCACAATCGTTGACAATCCAATGGACCGTCAACCTAGTTCATGTCACATATGACATCCATATATCGAGCCCTTGCCGGCTCAACAACACCCACTGCAATTTCCAAAGGGGCATCCAAATCTCAAGTCACTCCCGACTCCTATCACTCAACTCCAAGTCTACGTGATAACCTGACCGTGTGTTTTCATCTCGACATCCTCACTCTTCTACTCACACTTCCCTCTTGAGCCTTTACATTCACACGTAAATTCTGATATCTTCCTGTGACTCTTACACCCAAATCCTAAGATTCTCACCTAGGATTAACGAATTTTTGCTTCGCTTAACACACTCTAATTACTCTTCATTTACCGACCGAACTATGAGTCTTCATCGATCGTAGTCCCAAAGACAAATTCAACCCACACTCACCAAGAAATGGTGAATGACCATACCGTGCACCCACACCCGACCGACGCGATGTTACCGCACATGAACGCTGATAATGCCATACTCAGACACCCAATCCCGGTTCACCAAGACAGTAATCCTGAGATCTCTCACTCATAATCCCGACCTATCAGTCAACTCCCACCCTACATCCTGGGGAAGAAACACCTATACCGGGCTTCTAAAGGCCTTAACCTCTAAGCTCAAATCCAATGTGGCTCGTATGCCAACCGCCAAGGTCCCAATTACTAACAACCCGATGGTCATTAACTCATCCATGTCAACTCGACATCAATAACTAATAGTCTACCAATTAAAGTCCACCACGCTTTCACAAGGCAACTCCGATCCGTCCCGACTCTCACCCACACTCTACTCTCTTGCCAATCCAGGCGTTGAGAGTGCTTTACAGCCCTCGAAATCGAAACTAGTCTTCCGACTCCATACTAGGTGAGGAATAAACTTATACTCTCCTCGTTTCTACAAATGAATCGGGATCTGCATTGTCCCAAAGCCCCGGGATCCCTGCCTTGTGGCAATCCCATCTCATGCCCAATCCTCGCCCTAGTCCCCAAACCGTGTAGCGTGTCTTCTGCCTCTTCCCCGAACTAGAAGAAGGTTGATCCTCCCTCTTTCTACCAACACCCATATCTCGAGTGTTTCGAGCATCCTCGATCTCTCTCTCTCTATGGTCAGGGCCGTCCTAACCATGGAGTCCACGTCCCGTAGGCGAAATCCTACAATCCTGCCCCGATTGGACAATTTCAGCCCATTCTCGAATCTCTTGAAATACCCAAACTAACTTAAGAAACCACGATTCGAAGATTGACATTCGGCCCTCCCAACTCATCACAGCCTCAACCTTCTGCAGTCGACCGACACTCCTGTGTCAGACACCACGTGTCCCAAAATCTCCCCTAAGAAGCTAAAACTCGACACCAATTTAGCGCATGTACCGATGGTCTCTCAAAGAATCAGAAACCATCCTCAAGTGATACTCATGCTCTCACTCTGACTGGGAGTAGATCAAAATGTCATCCACGAAGATTACGACAAACTGATCTAAATAGGTCAGAATATCCTACGCACGAGATCCATGAACGCCGCCGGCATTCGCCAATCCAAAGGGCATCACCATGTCTCAGCGCCCATAACGCGCCCTAAACGCTGGGTCTTAGGGATAATTCCATCTCCTAACCTCACCGATGGTAACTTCAGCTACGTAAGCTCTATCTCTTATAGACTCAAGCCCCTCTTAACTCGATCAAACAAGTCATCAATCCTCTGTAATGGGCACCGATTCTTGATCGTAACCCTGTTCAACTGTCTGTAGTCAATGCACAATCGAAGGGTCTTGTCCTTCTTCTTCGCAAATAGAACCGGGTTTACCCCATGGTGAAGTGCTCTGGCCTAATAAACCCTCATTCAATAGTTCCCGTAATCGGACTTTGAGTTCCCGCAACTAACCGGTGTCATCTTATGCGAGGTCATAGAGATATGGCAATTCGGTGTAACTCGACACCGTAGTCTACAACCCTCCTCGTGGAGGTAGTCCGTAGCCTATCCGGGAAAACATCCACATACTCGCACACTACGAGGTAGATCTAAGTCCGGGTCTCTCCGTCCCTCTGCAAGGCTCAGCCAACCCGCTTAACCTGCCCTGACACTTGGACTCATACTATATGGGGAAAATGTCATGCTCTGTCTCCCCTAAATACCACACTTGAGTACCGGGTCCCACGATGTGCGATAACCCTCCTACGCTCACAATCGATAATCGACCCCTCAGAGCCGTCACCATCCATTCCAGATGACATCGAACTCTGACATGTCCATGATCCTCAAGTCCACTATGAGTAGAGTCCCCGAGATCTCCAACTCGCAACCTCGACATATCATCCTTATTCTCGCCCTAATCCCTAGGGGAGAACTCACATACAAAGGCTCCTCCAAGGTCTCTAGAGGTCCTTGCCCTTTTTCCACCATTCGCCTCACTCTTACCGAACACGCCTAGTCTAATCCTCGGTAAAGGTCGGTAATTTCCATACCTTTAACACCTTCGACTGCACAACCAATGGTCTACCACCATCGAATATCCTCCCCCTGTGAATGTCGGAGGATAATGCGCCCTAAACCTCCTGAGGTTACTAGATCTTCCCCGGTTCACCTCGCTTATACCAAATTTGCGCATACCGTAATACCTATACCTTCAACAAAGCCTCGTCGATCAAACACCCGTGGTGCTCGACGCATCCCGTGGACTCCTCTACGTCCCGGGTCCCTCGACTAGCCATCTATACAATTAACATGACAGTTAAATCTCAAAACAATATCTCTAAGGCATAAACACAGCCCCGAGACACTAATCATACACAAAAAATCGGGCAGATATTATCGGGCTCTTGTAGCTGATGTAATGCAAGGCAATCAATTTTGCAATTAAAATATTGTTTTCAACAAAAATTTTATTTTCGAAAATTTTCAAAAATTTTGTCTAATTTGATTTGATTTTCTTTTCTTTTAATTTAATTTAAATAAAAAAAAATTAAATTTTGTGATGAATAAGAAATATGAACCTGGTTCATGAACAATGCCCAAAATTGACTCAGAACAGATCGAGTAAAACTGGGTCAAAAACAGGTTGAGTGCACCAAGTGCATAGCCCACAGCCCCAAAGAAGATTCAGCCGCGCCCAAATGCCTACTAATGCTCAAATGGGCAAAGAGCCCATTTCGTGTCTCCGCACCCAATTTTTTTTTTTTTCATTTTTCTAACACTCAAATAAATTTATAAAATTTATTTTCTTCAACTTTCCCGCTTTTACACTCCAGAAACCTTAAAATTTTATTTTCTCATCTCCGGTAGCCTCCTGTTACCCATATATACAAAGCTTGTTTCGAACACTGCAATTCCTACACTTCAAAACATTTTATGAGTTCACTTTAAAATTCATTTAAAATTTTTATTTCATTGTCCTTAAACCAAATAAATTTTGTAAAATTTATTTCTTTTATTTCCTTTGTTCCAGTTTACACACTGTAAACTCCAAAATTTTCCACACTTCATCCTATGCTATCAACCAAGTATATCAATCATATAATCTCAATCACATAACACCTAACAATTCATGTTATGCACAACCAAGCATGTAAGCACACTTCACAAAATCAAATCACACAAAACACACCAACACATGCATGCAGTGTCCTAGTTTTGTCCCGTGATTTCCTAGGTAATCGCATACCTAAACATCAAACCACCCAAGTGGTGATGGATACCCAAACCCGAGCTCCTGTGCAACAGATACCTAAGCTATGAGGCCCCAACCCGGGGTCCGTTGACTACCCGCAACCCTGAATACTGCGGAATGCCTGCAACCCGACATTCCTCAAGAAAATCGAGCAGAGTCTCCTTTGTACGGGGAGCTCTACCTAAATACAACACTTGTATAAAATCTGTCCCAAACAATCCAATGACCACGGGGTCTCATACAACTAAAGCCCGAGTAAATAATGGCCACTTGGGCTCTGCGTCATGGCTCTGACATATATCCAATACTTGATGACAACATGAGTAAAGCGACCGCCAGGCCCATAAACAATACCCATAAAACATACCAACTATGAATCAACTATATCTAATGGTTTAAGAGTTCAAATGTTTTTACTCTTATACAACACATATATTACAATTAGAGAATTCTAATACATGTAGAACATCATAACCCAAAGCCCGCAATCCAGGCTTTCTTCTAAAACCCCTGACCTGCAAGACGAGCCGTCCCTGCGCATACTCCTGTACTTGTAAAAATAGTATCCCTCGACGGGGTGAGCTAGTGCTGATGGTGGAATCACCTAGTGGGCTACTCTCCACCTAAGTGCGGTCTGATGCTCCAAATAAACACATCGACGAATGCATGATCCTACTTGAATGTCTAACTAATCATCTCGTACCCAAGTCCTCACCGATTCCCTCACACTCGCCTAAGCCTCGTATGAGAATTATTATGTTTGTTTGTAGACAACCCTCCGATGTATATATATATATATATCAATTGGGCCGTCTCCGGCGTTGATGTGTTATGGACTACCCTGCCAGAATTAATATGTATATCAATTGGGGCGTCTCAGACGATTGATATTATTTATGGACTACCCTCAGAATCATTTTTAGTTTTTTAGACAACCCTCCGAAGCCATTCCTCTGGGCTCACCTCATGCACTCCTCTATCATCCTAAAGGTGCTCAGTGCATATGGAATGCATGATATCAATTCCATTACGATCCCATGTCACATGTAAATATATAGAAACATGCATATATTTACATAAGAATTTCAATCACACAATCATGTTATGTAAATGCGAACTTTCATCACATCAAAATTAGCTCACATGGGCTAATGATCAAACACGAGCAATTCTAGCAGATTACTCGACCAAACACATTAATTCACGAAATTTATTTTTTGTGTCACTATTCTATGGTGATGAAACCTAGGGTTTGCCAGATTCCGGAGTCATTCATCAAATCATCAGTCCACTTTGTGAACCCGCATTTCACGGTCATTCTTGGCCTTTTCCAAACAAATACATGATTTAATACATAATTGCAAAATTTAACAACCCAAATCAGCCGTGGTAGTCACGGCTGCTCCATTTGGGTTTCAAAAATTTATAACAATTCGGTCCCAAGATTTGGGACCCCCCGTCAAGCAGCCCCTCACGACCTCATTCGGCTCAAACATCGACAAAAGTACTTAAGAAGAGAATAAAACCCAGAAGTAGGGGAGAAAACCCTACCTTAGGGGATTTATGCAAAGCTCGCTAAATTCGACCTCTTGCCTTGAAGCTCGAATTAATAGAGCAACTTCCCTTCTTTATCTGAAGGCCAATTAGGCGAGTCGGATTTGTCGGAAAACTAGAAAGAAGTGGCTCTCTCTCTAAAACTAAAATGAAAAATCTTCTGCTCCCTGTCCAGCCCCCCTTATGCCTGTTTTGATCAGCACCCAATTGGGGAGAGAACAACACTATTCCCCTATTTTGTCTTTTCTTCATTTAAATAAATTCAATACCAATTATAATCACTTCTTTTCCTAGTTTTGACATTCGGCACTATCTCGACCGTCCATTTTCATCATTTCTCTACTCATACCACTCATGACACATGAGTACATGTTATATGTGACTTTCGTCGCATGTCGTTTTACGATTGCGAGCGATGCCTCAGCGTGTAAATTACATTGTCTCGGGGTGTGAAATTTGACGTGCTAGGTAGATTTTTCGAGATGATTCCAGCGTGAAATCCGTTTTGTCATCCGAGATCCAGAGAATAAAATTTGAATTTTTAACCGAAATTGTAATTTTGTAACCAAAATTACGATTTTGCCATTTTTCCAGAAATTGGAATTTCTTGGGTCTTACAATAACCCAAAAAAGAAATATTAAAATACATCATTTGGACAAATTTATCCCTTTATCTAACAACCAAACGACAAATCACTTTCATTTCCCTCAAACTCTTCTTTTTCTTTTCCTTATTTCTTCTCACACGATTCTTTCTTTATGTTCAATCTAACTCTTCCATTTCACCAACTCTCTCTTTTAGATTTGATACTCCACCTCTTCAAGTTGCTCCAATTTAAAACACTTTAAATATAAATGGATTAACATTATGTTTTTCTCTCATTTTTTTTGTATATTTTATTTATTTACATTTATCCCGCTTCTCCATTTCACCTATCCTCTTTAGATTTGATGTTTCACCTCTTCATGTTGCTCCAATTTAAAACTCATTAAATTTAGTTGGTTAAACAATATGTTTTTTTTGTATATTCTATTTATTTACGTTTATTATAAATGTTTAAACATTTAGTGAGATGTACTAAATATTTGGATAGTTTGAAATCATACTAATTTTTTCAATATTATTTACATCCATAAAAAAAAAAGTTAAAAGAAGAAAACGAGATAGACTAGATAATACCTGATGACATACGAAACGAAGTGTTACCACCTAAAACAAGGCGACTAGTAGAAAGGCCAAGGAAAGTAAGAATCATAACTGGAGGAGAGAGAACACACATATCGTTGTAGTCAATGTGGTCATAATCAAAAAACATGTAGAAACCAATCTCTTGATATTGACATAGTTCTAGTACCCTTTGAGTTGAAATGGAACGAAAATTGTATTTATCATCTTTTTGTTTTTTGGAACCTTTGTGAATGACAATATAATCTTTTTTTTTTGTGTAAAGTGATGTAAAGTTGCAAACATAATTATTGTAATACATATTAGCATAGTTTAAATTTTTTAAATGATAATCTCTTAATACGTTCTATTAAAAATTGATATGTAAATGTAATTGTCTTCAAGTTTGTTAACAGGAAAGTTGATAGTAGTTATTTTTAGTGTATGTGTTACAAACTTGGACTTAACTCCCCTCCAAGTTTGTCAAATATAACTTAACGATGATTAAATCCATACTAAATAGCTACAAACCCAACTAACCCCTACAAGTTTGTTCAAATATAACTTAACAATGGTTAAGTTCAAACTAAATAACTACAAACATGGACTTAATGCCCTTCAAGTTTGTTCAAATATTATTTAACGATGGTTAATTCAAAACTAAATAGCTACTATGTTATAAACCTGGACTTAACCCCCTTCAAGTTTGCTCAAATATAATTTAACGATAGTTAAGTCGAACCAAATAGCTAATATGTTACAAACTTGGACTTAAACCCCCCTCAAGTTTGTTCAAATACTAACTTAACGATGGTTAAGTCCAACATGTATAAAAGTTGTGTTAAAAACTTGGACTTGACACCCTACAATTTTGTTTAACCACTAAATTAACAATGGTTAAGTCCAACATGTATAGAAACTATGTTAGAAACCTGGACTTGACACCCTTTAAGTTTGTTCAAATGCTAACTTAATGATGGTTAAATCCAATATGTATAGAAACTGTGTTAGAAACCTGGACTTGACACACTTCAAGTTTGTAAACTTGCTAACTTATGATGGTTAAGTCCAACATCAATAGAAACTGTGTTAAAAACTTGGACTTGACATCTTGCAAGTTTATTAAATGCTAACTTAACGATGGTTAAGTTTAGGTGTTTATATATCCTATAAATATAATTGTTGCCTACATATATCAATAGCTTTCTTGATATTCTAGGAAATCAATTACAAACCGCTCAACTTGAAGCTACATTCAAACACATTTGTATATATCAAAATATCCAAATAAATGTATCAAAATATGTAACTACCAAACTACATATTACAAACTGTCCAAACATGTTAAACAAAAATGTGCCTCATGTTCACAGCTTTTATTACATAGGCAAATCTTTCATAAAAAACAACTCTACGGACATTTTCTCTTAGAACCAATCCATAAGATATCATGTAAGGGAACTGAATGGATGATTGAGCATTAAGTACTTAGTATACATGATCACGAACATCCCACAATCACCTATATTTAATAGACATTAATCATTGTTAGAACAATTACTAAAGATTAATAAATAAGATGTCAAAGTAAATATAAAAATTACGTACTCATTCGTTTGTTGAGGAATGTCTTGCAATCATTCAATATCTCATTCCCTAATATTGTTAGCCTCACTATCAACTTAAATCTCATAATATGCAATGACATTCAATATATGTGGTAGCAATTTAGATAATGGTTTAATGCTCACTTGCAACCTTGCATTATTTGTGGGTTAATTAGTCATATACATGCAATCACTTTGTGCAAGGTGGACAACTCCCTAGACTCGATGACTACCCCGAACATTGATGGGGACAAAAACAATATCAACATGACCTAGTGACTCTTGGTCTTGACTCACCCATTTTCAAAAAGACACTAATGCTTCTTTAAGATTGAATGCAAAGGATTAAGTGAAATTGAAAGTTCTCCAATCTCTTTCCTCAATTTCTTTCTCTTGGTTGGATCCGTTTAAAGATCTTGCAACATTCGGGATTTGTTAATCTCATGTCTCTGCTTGAAGATTGTAGGATAAAGTTGATGAGGTAAAACATAGAGAGAAAACTCGCTTGGCATGGGTGGGGTACCAAATGGCTTGACAATATCAATAACTAGATCATCACTGGAGTAATCATCCTTCCCATATATGGAAAGATGTTTGTGTGTTGTGTTGAAAGTCCGTCGAAGGTTCCATGCCAATATTTACATCCATAGGAATGTCATATTTCTTCACTTCATTATCTGTATCATCCTTCATATTTTCATTTTTGAGATCATTTTTCATTTTGTCATTTTCTTTTATGCTAGATTTTGTGAATCTAGAATCATGCACAACAATCTCATCATTTGAAATATTAGCCTGAAGTTGTATAGACCAAACAAAAAATAATAAATAAGAAAAACATAAAAGCTAAATCATTCAAATATTAGAAAATATAAATATATGAACTTCACTAACTTTTATTAAAAGTTGTTTCAGTTCATCTATCTTCCAATTAAGTCCTTCAATTTCATTTTTTAGATAATTGAAATTTAATTATTAGCTTTATTTGAATTTCACAAACTCCATTCATAATTTATATATATATTGCACATAAATGAAGTAAGAATTTAACACTTCCAACATGTAAATATTATTTTTGATGATCAATTTTAGCTGAAGTTACCTCCACTGATGGGACATATGCATCCCTTCATTTGTGTTAACTAAATGGTTTCACTTATGGTTTCAGAGCCTTCATTTTTTTATTTTTTTTATTTTTTCAACAATTTTATACATTTTCGTTCTTGTATTTTCATTTAATGATTTTTCTTCATCTTTCGTTTTGAATTGAAATCAACCACACAAAAACAAAACAAAATAATGTCGGAATTACGAAAGCAAAAAACAAAGTGTGTAGAATGGAACTATGACAAGACTAAACCAAGTCCTATCTCAAATATTAATGGAAAGAAAGAGCAAAAAATATTAATATTTATGAGAATGAGTCTTTGTGTAAAGAAAATAAATTAGTATAAATGTGGAGATTTTCCAATTGTATTGATTATTTGTAACCCCACAATGTGTTTTTCATTTTTGTACATTATTATTTTGGTAACACAAATTCCAAAAATAAATTCTGAGCAGTCATATTATCCTACTAAATTCAACTGAGAACAAATTTAAAAATGACCAAAATACATCCACAAAATTTGAAAAAACATTTCAATTCAACATAAGATGTTGCATACAATGAGATGGTAGATTATATATTCCAAAAATTGCCTTCTATTTTTCCTTTGCCACACGAATTCTGAATAACAGCTATCATCCCGCTTAAATAAATAAATGAGATAAAAATGATACAATTCTGTTGAGTTATTACTCAAATTCAAACATATTTCAGGAAAGTTCAACATTACAAAATTCAAGAGCAAAACTCATCTCATATGAACTCTTCTCAATTTCCTCATTCGCCAAATTCGAAACTCAATAATCTCATTTCAACAAATAAAGTAGAAAAAACAGTAGTTATTATAGGGAGGAATGAAGAAAAATGGGAAACAATAAATTATGTTGTGCTTTCTCTTCAACAAAATGACTGCCCTCCACTTCAGTTTTAGGGTTTTTTTCTCAAGCCAAATGCATGAAATTTCTTAGGGATAAAGTATTAAAAGGAATAGAAGGGAATATGAAGATTAATAGTCGAGAGCGAAACCAAAGTTCTCTTTTTGAAGGTTTGGAAGGAAAAGGGTTTGAAGGGAATGGAAAAGCAAAGAGAAAACAGGGAAGGAAACCAAAGTACCCTTTTTGAAGATTTGGAAGGGAAAATGTTTGAAGGGAATGGAAAAGTCAAAGAGAAAACAAGGGATGGAGAGATGATTTTGGGGGTGATGTGGAGAGACACATGGAGGGGTATTTTTGTTTGAAGTGGGTATTATTTTAGGTTATAAAAATAAGGGGTTAATTTTGTAATATCATTTCCCTTTTGTCTCCTTTAAACAGTTTTTCCTTCCAATTTCTAATCATATACTTGAAATATGCCAGAAAAGGGTATTCATTTGAAGTACACCTCTACAACATTCTATGTCGACTTCTACCTATAAGCCTAGCATTCTATTTAGAAATCTAAAATCTCATACTAGTTTTCAATCACAAATTTGGCAATTCTGAACAAGCCGACTGCGTTTCAAATCATAGTAGTCATATGATTTTATCAATGGCTTGAAAGCAACGCTGACTTTGATGATAACAAAGCACCTTCTAACAAAGCACCTTCCAACAAATCATTGGGTTAACATGATTTTATACCTATCTCATACATAAATAATAACATTAAAACCAAAGTTTGAATATTCTCCAACAATTACCATTCAATAAAATACCAAAATTTAATGAAGCTTCGAATTGACCATGTCTAAGGTTTGAAGACCATTCATGCTTGTAGATTAACATGGAGTTTGAGAAAATCGATTCATGGGATGGTAATATGCATGCTTGTACACATATAAGATGTATGTACGTCATAAGTGAGATTTATGTCAAGTGCAACTACAAAAAAGAAGAAGACTATATAGATCGTTAAAATTCTATTGTAGCATTTCATAAAAGCAAAACTTCCATCATTGCATTTCATTAAAGAAAATTTTCAATTGTTGTATTTATAAACATATCACTCTTTCACATTGTTATTTGCATCCGTGGGATTATCCTGCGTGAGCAGTAGGGTTAGGTGGCGAAGGATGGTCGGGTGGAAGACCATATTGTTCTTCATGAACAGTGGGGTTGGGTGGCGGAGATTGGGCAGGTAGGGATCATGTTGTCCTCCATGAGCAGCATATTTTACCTTAACTTCCATTATTTTCAAATATATTTTCGGGAGGTACTCATACTAATATCATTTGACCAAATAATTATTGACAAATTAAGATAAGATACATAAAGTTTTGCACTTACGATATTTTGTACTGATAATTAACATATTAAAGAGTTTTTTTTTTTTTTTGAAAAAAGAGTAGATACAATAAAATGCTCATAATTAGAAGGAATGGTTGAGAAAATACTAGCATGATGGATATACCTTTGACCTGAAAGTGAACAAGTTGTGGCCTCAAACCTTTCAACAATGGTCCTTAGCTCTTGCTCTTCCGCTTGTCAAGAAACACGAATAAAATTTTCCCAAGGTGATTATTCTTCACGTAAAAAACCTTTAAATTTGTACTGTGTTATTATTATGCAATCATTGATAAGTTTAGACACACTTGTTGATCATACAATCAAATATGCAAAATTTTAATGCTATTTTTGTGATTTGTGAGTCTCACAAAAGTTATGATTCACATGTGTTTGAAGTACACATCTACAACATTCCATATCGGCTATACTATCGCGAGAACATTCCATTTACAAATCTAAAATCATACTAGTTTTTTTCAACATTCCAGTTTCTTTTTTTTTTTTTTTGAGAAAAGAGTAGATAAAAAAAAAATGCTCATAATTAGGAGGAATGGTTGAGAAAATATTAGCATCTTGGGCACGCCTATTAATATTTTTCTTGAAATTTGGCATGACCTTTGCATGAATCCTTCATAGGATTTGCATGACCCGACACGTTGGCATGCATGGCTCACCAAAAAATGTGTCATACTAGTCCAGAACGGCCCATTGGACACCTCTATCAACTTCTACCTATAAGCCTAACATTCCATTTACAAATCTTAAATCTCATACTAGTTTTCAATCACAAATTTGGAAATTTCAAAACAACTGACTTAACGATTCAAATCATAGTAGTCATATGATTCGTCAATGACAACATAAGCAACACTCAACTTTGATGATAGAAACAACACTCAACTTTGATGATAGAAACAACACTTACAAGATTTAATGTGAAGAGAATCATTGGGTTAACATGATTTTACACATATCTCATAGATAAGTAATAACATTAAAACAAAAATTTGAATATTCTCCAACAATTACCAAGTGTAACTACCAAGAGGAAGAAGAATATATTGATGCATTCTAATTCTATTGTAGCTTTGCAAAAAAGCAAAACTTCCATCATTTCACTTCATAGAGGAAAATTTTCAATTGTTGTATTTATAAACATATCACTCTTTCACGTTGTTACTTGCATTCATGGAATTATTGTGCGTGAGCAACAAGGTTAAGTGGCGGAGGATGGGCGGGTGGAAGATCATATTGTCCCTCGGTGAAAGCGACATGGTTGGTTGGGCGGAGGATGGATAGGTGAAAGGGCATGTTGTCCTCACGTGAGCAACCAAATTACCTTCAATTCTAGCATCTTCAAAGATATTTTTGAGAGTACTCATGCGATATCATTTCACCAAATAATTATAGACAAACTAAGATAAGACACATCATGTTTTGCACTTATGATATATATACCGAGAATTAACATATTTAAGATTTTTTTTTGAAAAAATAGTAGATATAAAAAAATTGCTTATAATCAGGAGAAATGGTTGAGAAAATATTGGCATCTTGGATATATCTTTGACCTTGAAAGTGAACAAGTCGTGGCCTCGAGCCTTTGTGATAGTCCTTAGCTCTTGCTCTTCCGTTGGTCCAAAAACACGAACAAATTTTCCCAAGGTATTTATTCTTCACATAAAAAAAACATTCAAATTTGTATTGTGTTATTATTATGCAATCATCAAGAAGTTTGGACACACTTGGTGATCATAAAATCAAATATGCACAATTTTCCGGTTATTATTGTGATTTGTGGGTCTCACAAAAGCTATAATCCACATGTGCGTGATCATGTGTATGATCCACATGTGTTTGAAGTACACCTCTACAACATTCCTTGTCAACTTCTATCTTTAAGCCTAACATTTCATTTACAAATCTAAAATCTCATACTAGTTTTCAATCACAAATTTGACAATTATAGAACAACTGAATTAACGTTTCAAATCATAGTAGTCATATGATTTATTGATGACAACGGAAGCAACACCAACTTTGATGATAGCAACAACAACTTCCAGCCCAGTCTCCAGACTTTGCAAGATATAATGTCCTACAAATCATTGAGTTAACATGATTTTACACCTACAACAACTACAATCAATAAAATTTGAATATCCTCCAACAACTACAATCAATAAAATACCAAAATTTAATGAAACTTAAAATTGAACATGTTTAGGGTCTGGTGACCATTCATGCTTCCAGCTTAACATGGAGTTTGACATACTAGAAATATGCGTAATTTAATTGTTCAGGTGGATATATATATAATAACAAAAAGAACAATCAATTGGGCTTCTTTAATTTTTCCTTTATATAACTTTTTTCTTTATTCCATTGTCGGAATAATTGCTTTGCTTTTGCCTTTTCTTTATATCTCTCTTCATTCCATTCTCGTAGTAGGATGCTTTTCTTCATGTTGAACTGGAAAAAGGTCAAGATTTCCAAATCTTTTAACTTTATTCCTAGGAACAATATCTGTGTGTTAATTAGTATTTCAGGCTATATACCATATGTGCACGGATCATTTTTCTTTTACAAATTAAAAATACTAATAATTTTATAAAAAAAGATAAAAGTCTCTTAAATTTTAGTCTTATACATTTTTTATTATTAATAAACATTTTATAAATTTCAAAATATGAAAACAAAATTTTGTTTGTCTTGAATGCTTAATTCTTTTTTTTTTTTTTTGACAAATGAATGCTTAATTCTTAAAACTAACGTTTTGTATTTTTTATTTACTTTATTATTTTTATTATTATTATTGCCATTTCTAAAAATAAAGGAAATAAGAAATCTATGCAAATAATATCTCATTTAAAAATCATGTATTGTTGTGAAAGTAATGAAAATGTAGAAGAGTTTAGATAAGAAATTCTTGTATTGCATCTTCTTATTTCTTCAAAGGGTCTAAGTCCTCCCTTTTATAGGCTCACAATCTTGAATATGAAGAGACAAAAGGGTATAGGAAGGGTCACAAGCCTTAAAGGTAAGGTGGGGGGGGTTATAGTTAGGCAGAATATGGGTGGTCATCCACCATAATGGAGAATATGGGTGGTCATCCACCATTATTACTCCCCCTTGGATGCCCGCCATACTAAGATAATGTGCCTCATTAAAACCTTGCTAAAAAAAACCCTGAGGGAAAATTGTAGCAAAGGAAAATAAGTACAATGTTTTGTAAATCTTAGAGTGATGTTGGACGCACTAAAGAAACTATCTCATTAAAACCTTGCCAGTAAAACCCAGTGGGAAAAACCTAGATGAAGGAAAAAAAGTACAGCGTACATATGTCCAGATAAACAGTAGACTTGAAGATAATACTCCCCCTGATGAGTATCAACTTGACTTATCACAAACTCGACGCATCCCGATATCATATGTCAATTTCTTGAATGTTGATGATGGCAAAGCTTTGGTAAATAAATCTACAACATTATCACTCGACCTTATTTGCTTCACTTCAATTTCATGACTCTTTTGGAGTTCGTGAGTGAAGAAAAACTTTGGTGAGATATGCTTGGTTCTGTCACCTTTGATGTATCCTTCTTTGATTTGTTCAATACACGCAACATTGTCTTCATAAATTGTTGTTGGAATGCTTATAATCAAAGGTAACCCACATTCACATTCGAATGTGGTGTACCCTTGATCTTAACCATACACATTCGACTTGCTTCATAGAGATTTTTAATTATCTCAGAGTGATTAGAGGAAGTGGTAGTCAAAGTCTGCTTAGTTGATTGCCAAGAAATTATAGTATTGCCACATGTGAATACATACCCTGTTTGTGAGCGGGCCTTGTGAGGATCAGAAAGGTATCCAAAATTTGCATATCCTTTTAGAGTTGATTCCTTTGAATAAAATAAACCCAAATCTGTGGTCCCGTGAAGGAAACGTAAGATATGTTTCACGATATTCTAGTGTCTTCGAGTTGGTGCAAAGCTGAATCTTGCCAACAAAATTAAGCGAGAAAATCACGATATACGGCCTTGTACTATGCTAAGTATAACAAAGCACCAATTGCACTAAGATATGGTACTTCAGGACCAAGTAGTGCTTCATTTTCTTCTTTTGGATGAAAATGATCTTTCTTAGCATCAAGGGATCTAACAATCATTGGAGAACTTAATGGATGTGCTTTGTCCATGTTAAATTGCTTCAATACCTTTTCAACATATGTTGACTGATGTAATAGAATTCCATTAGCCTTATGCTCTATTTGAAGACCAAGACAATATTTAGTTTTTCCTAAGTCTTTCATCTCAAACTCATCCTTCAAATATGTAGCTGCTTTTGTGAGCTCTTCAGGAGTCCCGAATAAATTTATATCATCAACATATACGACAAGGATAGAAAATCCTAATTATGATTTCTTTATAAAAACACAAGGGCATATAGGATTGTTAATATACCCATCCTTGATCAAATACTCACTCAGGCGATTATACCACATTCTTCTAGATTGTTTTAAGCCATATAATGATCGTCTCAACATAATTGAGTACATATTTTGTGGTTGTGATGTGTTTACTTGAGACAACTAAAATCCTTCAGCGACTTTCATATAAATATCATTTTCTAGCATACCATACAAATATACAGTAACTACATCCATGATATGCATGTCTAGTCCTTCTGAGAACGACAAACTAATTAAATATCAAAACGTAATAATATTCATCACAGGTAAATACGTTTCATCATAATCAATCCCAGGCCTTTGTGAAAAACCTTGTGCCACAAGACATGCTTTGTATCTAGCAATTTCATTTTTATCATTATGTTTCCTTACAAACACCCATTTGTAACCTATAGGTTTCACATCATTGGGTGTTGTGACTACATGCCCAAATACTTTGCGTTTTGCTAGAGAGTCCAATTCTACTCGGATTGCTTCTTTCCACTTTGACCAATCATGTTTGCTGCGACATTCATCGACACTGCATGGTTCATGATCATCATCTTTTTGAAATTTACGTAGCTCACTGTAGTAAAATACTCATTAATAACCACTTTTATGCGATCGCAATTCCTTTGGTGGATGCATAATTTATGGAAATGTCATCATTTGCAAGTACTTGTGCATCTTCATGATTTTGTATCTCTTTAGGGACTATTGCCTCTTCAGGGGCATGTGTCACTTCAATGGCACATCCTCTTCGGGGGTTATGATTTTAGAAATTGTGGGAGTAGCCTCTTCAGGAGTGCTATTTTATTCAAGACTGGGGTTTTGTTGCCCTTCTATTTTCCTCTTCAAGGGAATTAAATCTTTTGAACCTAAGGGTCGACTACGCTTCAAGCGTATCATAGATGATTCATTAGCTGCCATAATAGCAGTTTTTCCAATTAGTATATTGATCCTTGCTAGTGTGTTTGCAGCCGGTATATAGGACTTGGTTACTTTAGTTGTATCTATAAATACATCAGGCAATTGGCTGGCAATCTTCTGAAGATGAGTGATTCTCTGTACTTCCTTGTCACATTGAGTAGTGCGCAAGTCGAGATAAGACATGGATGATGCATTCCAAATAATTTCACATCGTTCCTCTTTTGGTAGCTTATCTCCCCCTAACGACGGGAAATTGACCTCATCAAAATGGCAATCCGCAAATCTTACTACGGCGTCTCACATCAAGGTTCAAAATGCCCGATGGTTGATGGTGAATCAAAACCAATGTATATTCCTGATCGACATTGAGGACCCATTTTTGTGCGTTGTGGAGGTGCATTTGGAACTTGTACAATGCATCCAAACACTCGTAAATGGGAAAGATTTGGAATTTGACCAAGTACCAATTGAAATGGTGATTGTTGGTGATTAGCAATCGGTCGAATGCGAACCAATGCTGTAACATGTAGAATGGTATGTCCCCAAGCATAAATAGGTAACTTTGTCCTCATAAGTAAAGGTCGAGCAATCAGTTGGAGTCGTTTGATAAAGGCTTCTACCTAGCCGTGCAGTATGCATGACAATTGGATGTTCCACCTCAATTCCAACTGACATGCAATAGTAGGAGCTTGTAAAAATTAGCTTAACTTGTTAACTAAAAATGCCAAATTTGGACTGTCATCGTGAGGTATTGGAGAGCACCAATGGTGCTTCTATATAGAAAGGTGAGGAAGAAGAGTTCATATACGTAGTACGAGTTGTTGTAAACACATAGGTGTAAGACATGGTTTTGCTTCAGCCATGTTGGTTTTCTGTAACAAGCATGCAACATACTTTCATTGACTCAAATGCAAACCAGAAGAAGTTGAATTACCTCAAAACCAAGAAAATAATTGACAGAACCAAGTGTCTTGAGTGCATTTAATTCTGAATCTATAATAATTTCTTGCATCATCTTGACTCTCGCATTGATAAGAATATCATTAACAAACAAGAAGCAGCAACATCCTTCCATGCTTGCATTGAATAGAACGAAGAATCAAAAAATTGAGTTATGAAAGCCCCAGTCTAGTAGTATACTCTTGGCTTCTCAAACCAAGCTCTAGAAGTATTTCCCAAATATGTCGGAGCCTTTCGTAGTTTGCATACATGTGTAAGGCTTAGTTGGATCAATAAAGCCTTCGGGTTGAGCCATATAAACCTCTCTTGAAGTTCTCCATTTAAAAAGCATTATTGATGTCAATTTGCTGAATGTCCCAGCCTCTTGGAAACAATAAGGTAAAAACAAAACGAATTGTAGAGGCTTTATCAGCTGGGCCAGGAAGTTTAAGAGAAATCAACACCAGGTGTTTGTTGAAATCCCTTTGCAACTAATCTGGCTTTATACTTGTCCAAGGACCCATCAACCTTGAGTTTAGTTCGAAAGACCCATTTTACATTTAACTACACGTGTAGCATTAGAGTTATAGGCAGATCCAGAGTATGATTACGAATAAGAGCGATACTCATCGTTCTTGAATTTTTTCCAATTAGGATCGGTAAGAGCAAGAGATACATTCTTGAGGTTCTGAACAGCGAGTTAATTGTAAGAAGCTTGGGTTTGAATATACCATATTTGATAAATTCTACATTGGATGTGTAGAGTGGTAATAGGAAAGGTACAGCAGGTTGTTTCTGGTTTAGAATGAGCAGAAAATGAGACACGAAGAAAGGGACGGTTGTTGGGAAGAAGAAGAGATGAAGAATTACTGAACGAATTTTATCGAGTGCATTTGGAAAAGGAGGAAGAACAATTAAAGGAAATGGAATGAGGAAGAGGATGAAAAATTTATTAAGGTGGTCACCTGAAAGTGTTTGACTAATTTGTTGATTTGGGAAGAGGAAACAGGTAGGAGGATTTGAAATGTGAAGAACACTTTGAAGAATGAACCATATTTGTCTTTGAAGATAAAGGAGGAAACACAAAAATGGAGCTCGGAGATTTTTTAGCGAAAATGATCTTTGGAAGTGAGTGATTAAGTGCCCAAAATTAATTTTGAGCCCTATTCAAGATAGGTTTTGAGTACTTTTGTAATAAGATGAATGGCTTGATTGTCATGTGCATGTCCATAGTATTTTTGATTTGTTTTGATTTTAGATGATTTTGCAAGTTTTGCATGCCTCGTATTTAGTTAGAGTTCGATATCAAGATATGTCTTTAGATCTTGAAGGTCGCAATATTTTCAACCATAAAAAATGAAGGAAACGTGAAGTGGTTTTGAAGAAAATGGATGCGATGACAGGTGACAGGAGCAATCCGAGTTTTGTGTGATTACGAAATTTTCTTTGGGATGCGAAGTCGCAATCATAATGAAAATTGTAATCCTATTGAAGTGGGAATTTTAAGCTAGGCTAGCGAAATTTCTCTAGCTAGCGAAATTTACTGTTCCTAGTGAAATTTCTCAATTTCGCTATCTCACAAAAATTTCGCTAGGCTAGCGAATTTAGCTAGCTAAGCGAAATTCAGCATTGATAGCAAATTTCCCAATTTAAGCTATCTCTGTAGAATTTAAGCTAGGCTAAAACGAAATTTCTGCCTAAGCGAAATCTCTTTGTGTTTTTAGTATTTTTTGGTTCTAAGCGACCACGTTTTGATGTATTACCATTTTGACCCTTATGTAATTTCATATTTTAGTATTTTCACACTTTGGGTTGTACTATATAAACCCCCACAAACTTGTAACCCTAAGCAACTTTTCATTCAATACAGTTTTTCCCGCAGCTTTCATTTTAGGGTTTTATTTGCTCTCTTCTCTCTCCTCTTTCTTTCATTTTCTTGGGCTGCCCAGGCTTACCCCGCCCAGGGATGACAAGCTGGGGATCGCTTCAACTAAGCCTCACTGTATAAAGAGGAGGGTTGCTAGCTCAGTTTTGGGACTCGCGTAGGTTGTCTCATGCTTTGAGATATTCACGGTCTGCATTTATGGTTCCCGACTTTCCAAACTAGGGTTTAATGCCATTTAATGTTGTTTCTTTAGGTCGATACTTGCCATGCTTTAGGGTTCGATGCATGCTTAATAGATGCAGCGATATCCTTTAGATGTCTTCTGAACCGTGAAATGAGGTTAAATGCTAGGGTTTCCATTGGTGAGGTGGGACTTCGTGCTTAGTATTTGGTTGACTCGAATAAAGTGGTTCTAGGGTTAGGTTTTATAGCTAGAAGCCAGAATCCGGTTTTGGCTTTAGTATATTTAATTTTCCTGTGCGAGGAAATAACCGAGGACCTTTGTAATACCCCATGTTGTCAAGCTAGTGACCCAAACCTTCAAGGTTACCATTTCACACTTTCATTTAAGCCACTACGGTTAAGCGATTGAGCAAACGACCTCCCTGTTTTTTAGCAATCCACGAATCCAAACAAAAGCCTCACCATTTTTTCAAACACGATGCAAATCATTTGTGGGATGAAAACCCATCCGTGTTACGACCCGGACCGCTATCTTGTAGTAGCTTATTTCTACGGCGATGGGAGAATTTATAGGAAACAAATTTTGTTGATTAAAGCTCACCCTCTGTGGCCTTGCGAATCAAATGGCGCCAGTTATAGGGGATGAATTGCCCGACTTCACGTGTGATGAGTTGATGTGTACTTGTAATCCACATTACAAGTATTGGTGACCTTTAGGTCCTTTTGAATCAAGTGCGAGAAGCTGCAAGTTTTTCTTCACTTGGCGGTTGCTACCTTTGTTTTTATTTCTTCTGATCGATTTTTGTTTTAACTAACCACTTGACCTTTTTAACAAGTTTGTTTGTCTTTCTTTGCGTAGCATCTCATTTTTGTGTAACAAGTGTTTATACGGCATTAGGACCAGAGGATATCGGAGTAGATTGCAAAGAATCGGTAAACCGAGTTGAGCAAGGTTGTGAAATCGATTATTACCACGGTGAGGAATATGGATCCTCTACGAGGAACTGACAAAGTCAACAAGCACCCACCATGAATCCAACCCGGCATACGGTCGATGAGGAACACATACACCCTCCTAGAGTGAGTGCTCCTTCCTGCATCATACCTCCTGCTGAGGATGTAGCAGTGAGACCCTACCTAGTGCCCCTGCTTCCCACATTTCATGGTATGGAGAATGAAAATCCATATTCACACATACGGGATTTTGAGGAAGTATGCATAACTTTTAAGGAAGGCATGTAGACATGGGTTACTTTCAGTAAAAAGCATTCCCACGACAGCGAAAGATAAGGCCAAAATATGGCTCAATTCTTTGGTAGAGCGATTAGAAATTGGGCGATCTTCAAGCTGAATTTTGAAGAAATTCTTCGATTATACAAAGAGACCAACCGGTTTGAAGAACGGATCTACCTACTCGGTAGCGGCGATGAGAAGTTTTATCGGTGTTGGGAAAGATTCATTGATACCATCGGTCTTGTCCCACATCATGGGTTCGACACACGCGGATGTTAGTGAATCATTTCTATAATGGTATGTCCTGCCATGAGCGTTTGCTAGAAACCATGTGTGGAGGTGATTTTTTAAGTAAAAATCAGGATGAAGCTATGGATTTCTTGAGTTATGTGGATGAAACTTCCAAGGGTTGGGATGAGCCAAACCCGAAAGTGGAGAAAATGAGGCCCTCCAGCCCGCAAAGGGGAGGAATTTTTACACTTTCAGAGGACATGGAAATGAAAGCAAAAATCTCAACCCTAGCTAGGAAAGTGCAGGAGCTAGAAGGAAAGAGGCTCCATGAAGTGCAGGCAGTGACTGAAAATACTGCACAGGCCAACCCATTCACCAGTTGTCAACCCACTGCCAATCCAGGAGAACATCATCCAAGTGCCCCATCAGTGAAGGATTTGATGTCAGAGCATGCCAATGCCGTGGGCCAATACAAGCCACAACCTAGCATGTCTGATGTACATACAATTCCAATTGGAAGAATCACCCGATCTCTCTTGGAATCCTAATCCCCGCCTATGGCCTTTGGTGCCAAACAAGTTTAGTTCCTCATCTCAACCACGGTAGTCATCATCCTCTTCACACATTGAACAAGTTATCTTGAATTTGAGCAAGGTGGTGGGTAATTTTGTGGAAGAACAAAAAGGGATCAATGCCTGATTAGCCTGAAGAGTTGACAACATAAGTCTGTTTGAATAAAAGAATAGATGGGCTTGAGCAATCTTAATCAGAAAATAGACAACTGCTGTATTCAATCACGAGATCAACAATATTACGGAGGTGCGAGGAGAGGAAGGTTCCCTTCCCGAGCATTGCCAAATCAAAGGGAGTCCACGAGGTAGAGTTCATCGACGAATTCGGGGATGGATGAAGTGAAGGTATAATCACTCAGTGGAAGAAGTAGAGCAACCCGGTGCCCATGAGCTGCGGAAGAGCATACAGGAAAAGGAAGGCTGAACTGCAGGGTGATCATCGTGAGGACTCGATGAAGCCTTGCATGCCACCTCCATTTCCCAAGCAAGAAGTAAGAAGAAGGCATCCTAGCGGTGGGCATCTGGAAGTCTAAGAGCGGTGAAGGTCAACATACCTCTTTTGGACATCATTAAACAAGTCCCTGCCTATGCAAAGTTTTGAAGGATCTCGTACAATCAAAAGGGATTGGGCATTGGGGAAAGCCTTCCCTAGGGCAAGTCGATGCCATAATCGAAAGCGAGACCGGAGTCAAATCTGAGGATCGGGATCCCCCGTAATTTGATCGACATTGGAGGGAATTGCATAGATAAGGCATTGCTCGATTTGGGGGCGATGTAAACTTCTTCGCCATACTCGGTCTTATAAGCGATTAGGTTTAGGGAGCTTAAGCCAACCAACATCGCTGTCATTGGGTGATAGATCGGTGAAGATTCCTAAGGGAATAGTTGAATGTGTTGGTGGTAGACAAATTCTACTGATGAGCTTTGTAGTGCTTGACACGAAGCCAATAGCAAGTGGGCCAAATCATGTGCCGATTATCCTGGGAAGACCATTTTTGGCCACTGCCAATGCAATTATCAGTGCTTAGAAATGGAGTCATGCAACTTCGCATTTGGCAACATGACGTCGAGCTGACATATTTCACTTGAATCACAAGCACAAACCAGTGGAGGGTGATGAGGAAGGAAGAAATGAAGTCTGCTCAATTGGTCAGCATGCAGAGAGGCCAACTGCCCATAAATTGCAAAACATGTTTAAAGGAAATGAAACAACTGGTGCAGGATTGAATGCTTTGAGTCACCCTTTAAAACTGATTGATCGGCCCGAAATCACCTGTAATGAGGAAATCAAGCATGGACCAAACATCAAGGCGTGCTTACGAGACCATCGAGGAGTGAAGGAGCTCCTCCTCCTTGACCCTCCATGAGTATTTCGATTAATATTTAGGCTGATTTGGTGTCAAATGAAACCGAATTTTAGCCAAAATTTTAGGTTTTGCTTTAAATTAGTTAATTTTCATTTCGGGCTATTTTTAGTAGTTTCCCAGGTTAAGCGACTTTCCTTTTTAAGTAGCCTAAGTTCAATTTATTTTATTTTAGATTTATGTTAAATAATAATAATTAATTTTGATTTTGTTTATATTTTCCTAAATAAAATTTTTGTTTCTTCTAATTGATGTTGCATTTGCGGGGTGAAGCGGAATTAAGCTATTATAAGCGAAATGTGCTAGTATTTGTTCGGGCACGCCTGCGACTTATAAAAAGAAGGAGGGGAGGGGCTTTTCAAATTCACTTCGTGTACTCTCCTCCTAGCCACCTTAGCTCCCGGCTAGCAGAGGCCCTAGCCACACAGGCCTTCTTATTTGCCGCCACACCTTACCACGCGCTGCCTTATTGGCTTTCTCGGCCGCTGCCCGATCCGGGTGCCACGGATGCGCTTGCGCCCCGCGCGCCACTTGCCCGTTCACCTACCATAGCGAGCCACGGTGACGCCGTCTCCGTGCGGTGTCTCACGAGCCTCCGGCGCCGTCCACGGCCGGCCACCATCGATCTTGCCGCCTCCGGTCGCGTGCCACATCTCCCCTGCGGTGCGTGTCGTGCGTGCCTGGTCGGTGCGCTCTCAGCGCCGTGCCCTAGCTAGCGAGCCCGGGTTTAGAAGTGTTCGGGGCCCCATTCTTTGCTCGAGTCCTGGCACCTTGCCACGCCCTTGTGTCCTTTCGACTACGGACATGGTCCCGCTCAGTGGGTCCCTTTGAGCCCCGTCGGGTTTAGTACCCGGAGCGGGGCGGAGCGGGCTCGGCTTCAGGCTACCCAGTCCACGAGCCGGTTCTGAGGAGCCTCGGGGGTTCAAGTCATCGGACCGGATGGGACCCCGAGCCTTCCACCGGTCCCCTCGGGGGGCGATCCAGGAGGGCCCGGCCCTCCAAGCGGGCCCAGCCCTCCAAGCGGGCCCGTACATCAGGACCGGGGGAGTCTTCAACATCTAGGCCCGAGCCATCACCGTCCCCAGCAGCAGCGGAGGCCACCTCATCGCCCCAGTTATCGCCTGCCTCTAGGATCAGGCGGCCATTGTTCGTTGGGACCCCGATTCCGGGGAACGTCGGACTCCACGCCAGAGATTTCCATGGGGAGTCGTATTATGACGATGCGGCGCTGACCAGCCCGGCCCGGTTCAAGGACTTCATCCACCCCCGATTACCGTGACCCTCACCGCCGTTCATGACACCGTGGCGGTTTATTATCCCGGGTGGTACTTGGTTCTACGTCTCCGCGGCTTCCGGGGAGAATGAGTCGCATTGGGCTCGGATTCAATATTGATGATCGGCCGGGGAGTGCTCCAGGCGGCGGGCATATCAAGTTTGCATTAGGCCACGCCACCGGGCGGGGCCAATTCTGGAGGTTATAGGGTTGGCTCAGCGACCGCAGAGAGGGAGATGGTGTGATCGCTCGAGACACCTCTGGCGGACCGGTGCCTCTTAGGAGGTAGCTCCGCCTCGGATCTTCTCATTGATCTTTGCTCCGGACAGCCTCTTCCCGCTACGGCCTCGTCGGCGTGGGGAGCCATCCTCGAGGCTGCATGGCCGTATCTCGGAGGATTACGGTTCGAGTCCCTCTGAGTTGGTAGTGACGTCTGCTGCATTTCGAAAGATAAAGGTCCGCATGAGGGCACGGCTCGAGTAGAGAGTCTACGTTAGTGCACATTTGCCAGGCCAGGTCTGGAGCACTGGTTTCGGAGCCCGCGTGAGAGGAGGATCAGATGCCCTCAGGTCCTGTCTTTAGAGCGAGCCATGGTGATGCCTATTTCTTTTCTCCTCCAGCAGCGGGACCAGGAGGAGGTACCGGATGAGGAGGCAGAGGATTCCCAGAGGAGAGATGATCCTGCTCCCGAGGTAGAGATGGAGAGGAGTCCAGTGCCAGATATATCTCCTCCATCTCCTCCTCCACCTGCTTCAGCCACAGCCCCTGCTGACACTCCCGGCCCATCATATCCCGGCCTGACACTCTCACAGAGTACGTTCATGCCGATTACCCCGGGGAGATAGCGGGTATTATGGATGTTGTCTGTTCATTAGCCTCTACACAGGCATCGATGGACCAGAGGTTGACTCAAGCCGAGACTACTTTAGAGAATTGTCATACCATGCTCCTGCGGATCATAGTCTACCTCGATCTCGCGTGCTCTGCCCTTGAAGATGAGCCCGCAGGCGTGACCTCCTTAGACATCTTTGGCCCACGAGCGGCTGACCGGGATCCTCCTCCACCTCCACGGGATTGAGGTGGTCACCTCCTGTCTCTAAACTTTCCTATCCTATGACATGTTTCTATTTGAAGTGGGACGAAAAGTTAGGTTAGGAGTGTCTTTTATCATCATTTGCATGGGTTTCGACACATCAAATTTGCTGCTCATTTTTGTACGGGATTCATGTATTAGCCAATGGTAGGCAATGATATTTTTGTTATGTTTAGCTATATTAAGCATGTATTAGCCATTTGGTTATATCAAAAGCTTTAGCACTATTTCCATGACTACACTTTTGCAATTCATTTTTGTGTTTTCATTTTGTGTACCTACTCTTACCTTTAGTTGGAGATTTGAAACCCTGTTTGTTACCTTAATGTTAGAACAATTCCATGCATGATTTAGTTTTGGTCAATTGAGATTTCAGCATAGTCAACCTTGAACATTCCCCCTTTAGCTAATTCACACACTGCACACCGGAGTTGTGCAAATGAGTTGCGAAGCTATTTACGCTTTCCACTTCTGGCCAGGCCTTAAATCTGATATCCCATAATAGGTTCGTGTTACCATGTATGAAGGCCAATGTAGTCTTCAAAGGAAAGAAAAAGCAAAAGAAAAGAAAAATATCTGAGTCTCATGGCCTTTGTGGCAGAACACGGTCGGGTATATAGCGAAAGCCTTTAAAGCCGATGCCTAAACCTTAATTGGTTGGGAGTCATCGACTTAGTGTTACGCTACACGGGTGAATGGGTAGAGAGTTTAAGAGCGTGTTGTAGGTGCTTAATTCTCAAAGTCATTTAGAGTCGAGGTGAAGCACATCAGGATTGTGGTCGAGTTGATCCTTTTGGCTTGATGTCCTAAACCTTAATTGGTTAGAGTCATCGGTGGACTGATTCTGTGAACTTTGGTGAAATCGAGTTTTTAAGCATTCTTGGCCTCTGATGTAATCAAATAAAGAAATAAGAGTGTAGCTAGTCCTATTTGGGTTTAGTCGACAGGTTAAGGCCATGGCATTAGTAGCTAGGTTGGGGGAGAATAGCTTTTGCAATTTATTGGCTCGGTGGTTACCTTGGAAGCAGTTAGATTTCGGTGGAAATTTAGGTTGATTTCCTTGAAATTGGCATTGCCCTAAAACTTGTTCTTATATGGTTTTTGTTCTCTTATGTCGGTTTTCGAACAGGGTGTAAATTGTTCATTTTAAAGGTAAGGCCAGTCTATACATACACTTTTTGACCCACATACACTTTTGTAAGCACGACATGCATCCCATTATTGTTTTAGCATTGCTAAGGGACTAGCAACGTGTAGGTTGGGGGGTGTGATTAGTGCCCAAAAAGTGTTATTTTGAACCCTATTCAAGATAGGTTTTGAGTGCTTTTTTGCGCTAATCAGATGGTCGCCAATTGTCATGTGCATGTCACTTAGTGTTTTGATTTGTTTTAAGATTTTAGATAGTTTGTAGGTTTTTGCATGCCTCGGCCATTTAGTTCGAGTTCGATATCAAGATATGTGCTGAATGCTGAAGATTGGCAATATTTTCAACCATAAAAAATGAAGGAAACGTGAAGTGGTTTTGAAGAAAAATGGATGCAGTGAGCAAAACTGGAAGCAGGAGCAATCCTAGGATTTTCGCTATGATTGCGAAAATTTATTGGGATAGCGAATTTCGCAATCATAAGCGAAAAAATTAACAATCTAGCGAAATTGGGAAATTTCGCTAGGCTAGTAAAATTTCGCTAGCTAGCGAAATTCTTGTGCTAGCGTCTCAGTTCGCTATCTCTAAAATTTCGCTAGGCTAGCGAAATTTCGCTAGCTAGCGAAATTCACTGTTGATAGCGAAATTTCCCAATTTCGCTATCTCTGTAGAATTTCGCTAGGCTAGCGAAATTTTCGCTATGCTAGCGAAATTTCCTGCCTAGCGAATCACCATTTTTGTGTTTTTGGTATTTTGGTTCTAACGACCACATTTGATGTAATACCATTTGACCCCTTAGGTAATTTCATATTTTAGGCATTTAGTAATTTCACACATTGGTTGTACTATATAAACCCCCACAGACTTGTAACCACTAAGCAACTTTTCATTGTCTGATTTTCCCGGCTTTCATTTAGGGTTTTATTTGCTCTCTTCTCTCTCCCTCTTTCTTTCATTTTCTTGTTTGCCAGGCTTACCCTTGAGGATGACAACTCAAGGGATGCTTGAAAGCTAAGCCTCATAATATGAAGAGGTTGCTAGCTCAGTTTGGAGACTCTTTGCGGAGTTGTCCTCATGCTTTGAATATTAGATCTTGCATTTATGGTTCCCGAACTTTCCAAACTAGGTTTAATGCCATTTAATATTTATTTCTTTAGTCAATACTTGCCGAGCCCAGGAGTTAGGTATGCTTAATACTAGATGCCCAACTGATATCCTTTAGATGTCATTCTGAACCGTGGAAATGAGGTTAAATGCTAGGATTTCAAAGCTGAATGGGACTTTAAATGCTTATTATTTGGTTTGACTCAAATAGGAGTAGTTCTAAGTTAGGTTTATAGCTAAATAGAGATCGGTTTTGGCTTTGACTATATGTCATTTGCCTAATGCGAGGAAATAACCGAGGACAACTGTAATACCCCATGTTGTCAAGCTAGTGACCCCGAGCCTTCAAGTTACCATTTCACACTTTCATTTTAAGCACTACGGTTAAGCGAACAAACTGGCCTCTTTGTTTTTAACGATCACGAATCCAAACAAGCCTCACCATTTTCCAAACACTGATGCAAAATCATTTGTAGGATGAAAACCCATCCCGTGTTCGACCCTAGACCGCTATCTTCTTATTAACCCGACTACGAGTAGGAGGAACATAGGGAAACAAATTTTTGATTCCATTTCGCTGCAGAGTAGCGCGAATAAGTGAGTTGTTTGAAACAAACAAGGACTTGTAAGGGACTGAATTTTCATCAAAAACAACACTCTTGGCAACATATATATGTCCAGCAGGATGTAGGCACCTATATCCCTTATGAAAGGACTATAGCTAGAAGGAAACAGCACTTGGATGTCACTTAAAGGCCAACTTATGTTTGTTATAAGGTTGGAATCTGAGGAAAACAAGCACAATAAGATACCTTGAGAAATTTGTAAATCCGAGTTTTTTTTTTTTTTCGCCCATAGAGAACTTCAAAAGGAGAGAGCTACTTCTCAACAACAGGAGTAGGAGGACGATTTAATAAGTAAGTTGCTAAAACAAACGCTTCCCACCAAAACTTCAAATCCATGGAAGCTTGAGCAAGTAAGGTGAGACCAATTTCAACTATACTCCTATGTTTTATTTCTACTTTGCCTTGTTGTTGATGTGTATGTGGACAGGGATGTCTGAAAATGATTCCCAATTCATGTAATATTGGCTGAAGTTTTCTGTATTCTCCCCCCAATCTGTTTGAAGACATTTGATTTTAGAATCAAATTACCTTTCAATCATTTTGTTGAAGTAAACAAACATAGCAGTTGCCTCAAATTTTAATCGAAGAGGAAAGATCCAAGTGTATCTGCTGTAGTTATCCACAAAACTGATATAATATCTATATCCATCAATGGAGAGAAAAGGAGTAGGACCCCAAACTTTGGAGTGAATTATTTGAAATGGTGTTGTAGTGTAAAGAAGAGTAGGTGGAAAAAGAAGCAGTCGCGATTACCATATCGACAAGCATCGCAAAACTTAACATCAGCGTAAGAGGAAACATTGATATTCAACTGAGATAATACTTTGTTTAAGACCAATCTATTTGGATGACCAAGCCTACTGTGCCAAAGTGTCATTAGAGACTGTGTATTACAAGGTAAATATGAAATTGTAGTATCAATATTACAAGACATAGCTGAAGCTGAATTATTGTCTTCATAGGAAGGAAAAACTGTATGGAAACTAAAGCATTGTTGAGAGAATAGTGAAGTTGAGCATGCATTTTGTGGTAACTTGTAATGGGGACCAATATCATTTTGAGGCAAGTGCAGCTGGTAGAGGCCATTCTTAAGTGCTCCTTGTAGAAGGATTTTTTTCGATTGCTTGTCCTTAATATAGCGTGGCCAGTCAAATTCCTGATAACATTATTTTGAAGGTAAAATTGGAATGCGTGAGATTTTTGGTTATTGATGGAACCGGCAAAATATTTATGAGACTAAGATTGTGAGGTAGGGAGATGAAAATTGCCAATATGTGTTATAGGGAGATGAGAGCCATCACCAATATGTGGTATTCATATAGTCACTTGTTGCAGCTACATGATGTGTAGCTCCACTATCTAAAAGCCAAGAAGCATCATTCCACGATGATTGGAGAAGCAATGTATGCAGAGATTCTTTGAAGCGAGTATTAAATTCTTCTTTAGGAATAGCAGATGAAAGGTTATGAAGTTGAGTCTGATTTTGATCCTGGAGATCAAATCTGTAAAAACATTTTAGAGCTGTATGGCCTGTTTTTCCACAAATTTGACACATATGTTTATTTGAGGTATTTGATATATTGTAGCTACATCCAGCATTGGAAGAGAAACGACCTCCACCTCCTCTGTTATATCGACCTCTCTGAGAGCCTTGAAAATGGGATGTAGGAGAAAATTGTTTGTGAACAAAATGAGTGGTTGAGTGTGAGAGTTCTACCATTGTTGTAGTGTTCAAGCTTTCAAGTCTCATCTCATGAGTTTGAAGCATATATTGAACTTCTTGAAGAGTAACTGATTCAGTCGAGGTTAAATTCACAATCACAGATTCAAATTCAGGCCCTAGGCCTCCAAGGATATATAGAATCATTTCATCATTTGAGATTTGTTGTCCAACAGCAATGAGGGGAGAGTAGCGGAGACTTCATTTTATGACATAATCCTGCATTGTGAGCTGTTTCCTTTCTTGAGGATTTGATAGGAAGTGCAATTGAAATTACCAGTACCTTTGATTTGGTGGAGAATAATTGTTCAAGAACAATCCATACTTTTGCTGCAGATTGGCAATAAACAACGTGACCTAACATTTGTTCTGAGATTGATGAGAGAAGCCAACTCATAACAAATCGATTAAGTCTTATCCAAGATCTAAAATTAGAATTAGTAAGTGTTGAAAATCAAGCCCACGTCGCCTCATGCTTGTGCATGTTTCTCTCCATATTTAGCATTCCTCTTTTCCTTTTTTAACTTTCCTGAATTAATGCAATATACCATCTATATGATTACCCAAATCCAGCAAGGTGGACCGGTGGTTTAATTCACTTTCCTTGTAAGAGAAATTTTGTCGGTGATAGTGTCACTTTCGAGAATTATCTCGAATCACAGCAAACTATTTATTTCTATTTTCTTTCATTACAAAAATAAGAAGTGAGACTAGATTCCTCTAGAGTTTTTGCCTTCGAATTCTTCATGGTATCAGAGCCGGTTTAATCCTGTCTCTTCTTCTCCATCTTCATTTATGCCTAAATACGGTCCAGCGTTTGGAATGGCTACCAACTCATCTCGTCTTCTTCGATGGCGACGATTCACTCCCTTTTAATGGCCGAAGTGAAAAATCAAGGAGGAAGACCTTGGTGTGATCATTACGAGAAGCTTGGTCACTTCGAGAGAAACTTGTTGGAAGATTCATGGAAACCCGAGTTGGAAGCCCGTCAACCACTTGAGAAAGAAGGGCGAGGTAATCATCAACTATGTTCATAGATGAGCGATAAGCCCTGAGTGAAGCCTAGCCCTTTTAACAAGGAAGCGAATGGAGATGCTTGAAACTCTTATCTCCTCTTATGTCGTCCCGATCACTAAATGGCACATCTTCCAATCGGTCATTGGTTCGGAACGCGGCTCACAAAGGTAATTCTTTAAGCGCCTTTATTGTGGTAAGAAACATAAAAAACCTTGGATCGTGGACTCGGGGAGCATCGATCATATGGCGGAGATCACGACAATTTTTTGTACGCCATAGCCCGTATCCCGAATAATTTATGATCCGAATAGCGGATGGTTCACTTTCAAAGGTTGCAGTGCCCAGTTAGTTGTGCTATCAAAGGGATCTTTACTCGGCTCGATTCTCCTTGTTCTAACTTGGATTGTAATATATTATCAATTGGTAAACTCAGCAGGAAAGAGGTGTAATGCTAATTTTCATCCACTCACTTTGTGAATTTCGAGATTTGGATTCGAAGTCGATTGGCAATCTTGAGGAATGCTCTGGACTCTACATCCCCTTAAGGAGCACCCTGATCCACAAAACGACCTCAAATGGTAATTGGTGGTAATTCTTTTTCGGCCTCATGTCAAAGTGCGATAGTGCAATTATGTTGTGGCATATAAGCAGGTCATCCTAATATTATGTATCTCGACATTTATTTCCTTCATTATTTAATAAAATCAAAATCCTTTGAGTGTGAAATCACATCCAGTGTATCAAAGCAAGTTAGGTCTCGTTTTTCCGTTCAATACATAAAGCGTCTAGTCCATTCTCAATGATTCATAGCGATGCTCCCGGAGTCCGTCAAGAATAAAAAATGTAACGGTACTAGGTAGTTTGTCTCATTCATAGATGATCACACTAGATTAACGTGGGTATTCCTCATGAAAAGAAAAATCCGAAGCGAGGTCAAATTTTTCAAAAATTTCAAAAATATGATTGGACCGATTCGATCAAAAATACAAATTCTAAAGTACGATAATGCTAGGGATTACTTCAACTCCATTCTAGGAGAATATCTATCAAAGAAGGGATAGTTCACTTAAGTTCATGTGTTGATACCCCTGACAAAGCGGAATAGGCGAGAAAAGGAAAAATAGGCATTTGTTGTTAGAGGTGGCTAGATGGCTAATGTTCTCTACGAATGTACGAAATTATTACGGGAAGGCGTCGCCTACGGCAGCCTACCTCATCAATAGGATGCCGTCTAGGGTACTAAAATTCCAAACACTCCTTAAATCCTTTCCGACCACTCGTCTCATCTCCACCGTCCCACCCAAAATTTTCGGGTGTTACATTTTGTTCGTATCAATCGACAACATAGAGTAGCTTGATCCTAGGTCACTCAAGTGCATCTTTCTTGGGTATTCTGCAAATAAAAAAGGGTATAAGTGTTACTCTTCGGTCACAAGAAAATTGTACAATTCAATGGATGCCACATTTTTTGAAACCCAGCCTTACTATCCCAAAATTGATATTCAGGGGGAGAATTCAACTCAGGAATATCATTTTGGAACAAAGTCATTGAGTGAGTCACCGTCACCCGCTAAAATCAAGTTTCTATAGAGTCATGTAATCAGCCCGAGTTCATTGTTGACTTGTGGGATAATGAGCACATCCAAGAGGAAATGGAGGAAGGAGCACTTTCTCAGCAAACCCATGAGGCTGAGCCGGGTTCTAATCCAAGCAAAATTCCAGGTAGCAATGCTCCCAACTTTCGAGATGAGTCTTGTTGATTCAGAGTTAGAAAATGATATTCTTAATATGCCTATAGCTTTGAGGAAAGGAGTTAGATCATGCACTCAGCATCCCATTGGAAATTTTATTTCTTATGATAAGCTATCACCTACGTTTCGTGCATTCACTTCTAACATCACGAGGAATCTGAGTTCCTCGAGATATTGGGGAAGCTTTCAAGTATCTAAGTGGGAAGGCGCGATCGATGAAGAAGTTCGGGCGGCAAGAATGAGTGCGTGGAAGTGCGACCTCTACAGGAGGTAAGAAACCAATTGGGTGTAAGTGGATTTCACGGTAAAGTACAAGGCGGATGGTAATGGACAGGTATAAGGCTCGGTTGTAGTCGCAAAGGATTCGCAATCATATGGTATTGACTATCAAGAAACTTTTTGCTCAGGTTGCCAAGCTCAACCTTTGTTGGTGTACTTTTATCATAGCGGCTAATCTCGATTGGTCGCTTCGCAACTTGATGTGAAAAATGCCTTCCTCGATGGTGACTTAGAGGGAAGAAGTTTACATGGACATTCTGTGGGCTTGAGACTACATCGAGATTTCAACAAGGTTTGCGGACTCAGAAAATCCTTGTATGGTCTCAACAAATGTCTCCTAGGAGCCTGGTTTGAGCAGTTCACTAAGGTAGTGAAAGGAGTGCGGATTCGTTCAATGTCAATCAGATCACACATTGTTTGTGAAACACTTCCCATAAGGGAAGATGGCCATTATCATTGTATATGTGGACGACATAATTTTGTTGGTAATCATGAAGAAAAATTGACCTACTTAAAATTGCGACAAAGAAATTTGAGATCGGGGGACCTTGGAAACCTCAGTACTTTCTCGAATGGAGATTGCTAGGTCAAAGAAAATATACTTGATCTCACAGCGCAAATACGTTACGGACTTACTAAATGAAGCAGGGATGCTAGGATGCGAAGCCGACGAAACACCTATAGTTCATTGTAAAAACTTGAAGAAAGTGATGGAAGTCCTCCGGGTTGATGAGAAGATATCAACGTCTTTATTGGGGAAACTCATCTATCTTTCTCATACAAGGCCGAACATCGGCTTCTCTTATTAGTATGGTAAGTCAGATTAATGAATAATCCAACCGAAAAACACATGGCCCATTTGTGACGAATATTGAGGTACCTCGAAATGACATCGGGAAAAGTCTGCTTCTTCGAAGAACAACAAAGAAAGAGATTGAGATTTTTGGAATCGCAGTTGGGCGAGTTGTTGGCTGATCGGAATCAGCTTAGAGCTATTGTTCGTTTGTTTGGAGATTTGGTTATGGCGAAGCAGAAACAATCGATGGTAGCGAAGTAGCGGTCTTGGCGAATTCCGATGCTATGGCACAAGGTATCTGTGAGAATCCCAGTTGAGTGTTTGTTAGAAGAGTGCAGTTCCGTTGAAGCATCCATAGTGTTATCTTGCGACAATGGCGCCATCGGTATCGCTAAGAATCCGGGTTTCATCATGGTCGAATAAGCCGTGGAGATAGATCGACGCTTTATCAGGAAAAGATTGAAGAAGGGTTTTCGAAATCAGCTTCACTCCAACAAAGTATCAAGCAGTGATGAGCATTCTCGAAAGCTCTTGCTCGAGTTAACCACGAAGATCTGACGAAAAAACTTGGAATGATCAACATCTACAACATCTACAAGCCCACGTCGCCTCATGCTTGTGCATGTTTCTCTCCATATTTAGCATTCCTCTTTTCCTTTTTTAACTTTCCTGAATTAATGCAATATACCATCTATATGATTACCCAAATCCGACAAAGGTGGACGGTGGTTTAATTTCACTTTCCTTGTAAGAGAAATTTTGTCAGGTGATATTGTCACTTTCGGAATTATCTGAAATCATGTGTATTTATTTCCTATTTTCTTTCATTACAAAATAAGAAGTGAGATTTAGATTCCTCTAGAGTTTTGCCTTCAAATTCTTATTAAGAAGAACATTTGAGTTTCTCGAAATCAACAATAAACTCATCTGGTTTTAGGTTTTGTCAGAGAACAAACACTTCGGATCATGTGCTAATCTTGTAGGGGAAGAATCAGAGATTTCTAGAACATGTAGTTGGATCGATCCAATTTGATGGTGATAGATGGTAAAGTGGAAGGAATAGCCATCGGTATTATACCTTTGTGAAGAAAGGCGAGATGAGTGCGGGAAGATCTCTCGGTGAGACCATCCACGAGCCCTAGGAGATCGCCATGGGCCATATCATCCATGGCTCACGATACCATGTCGATGTTTGATAAAATACTCACTGAGAGAAAACAAAACATGGAGAGGAAGTTTTCGAGGAGAACTTCTTAATCTATTGGATAGGCACGGCGTATTTATACACAATATAGATGTTCTAGAACATATTGAATCTGAGAAGACTTGAGAAGCGGGTTGGCTCACGGTTTTAGAAACCTTTGGACATCTCACTGAAGTTAACATGCGGGGCATATACATCAACAGAATTCATGCTCGGTAGTGGCTACAGTTGTGACAACGGTGGCCTTTGTGACAACCGACCGCCATTCGGTAGGGATGAAGGAAGCGTGGCGCGCACGAGACGTGAGCATGATCCGAGGCTTCATTGTGTTTGCCATTTCATCCTGTCGGCTACATCATTTACTGTCACCTCCGTGATTGGATTTATAACCATTCTTACACCTAGACACGGCCTAAAGGATTTTGAAAAAAAGTTTCCGGAAAAGCTCTTGTATGCTCTAACGTATCTTTTTATATCGTTAGCGGCCATGTTAGTTTGTTTGTGTGCTGGCCACTTCTATCTGGTGAGGGATGACTTGCACCATGTTGCGTATTTTGCGATGACGCATTTTCCCTTTTACTTTGATCTTGTACTTGATATATTTACGAGGTCGCCTCGACACTTGCCTAGCTATCTAGCTAGATGATCACCATGCTTAAGGGCTCTGCCCATGTTTTAATTCCTCCTTTTTCTCTTTCCGTTGGTTAATTACTTGGTGTTTTCAATCATTTATTCTGTATATATAAATAAGAAAATTAAATTAAAAGGATTAATTACATAAATTGTATCTCAACTTTTCAATTTTTTTTTTATATTTTAGTGTCTTAATATTATTTTTGTTCAATTAAGTGTTTGAACTCTTAATTTTTGTTCAATCAAGTTATCTATTACATACGCCTAAACATTTCCTGTCATTAGTGTAATTAGTTAATTCATACATAATCCCAATGAAGATTATATATGGATGCAGCGGTTTGAATAATTCGCTACTTGAAGGCACCACCAATAAGAGGACGTGTTGCATGTCTGAAGATTAAATCTCTTTCGTTCAAAGGTTACACGAATGTAATTGGGTAGGAAGCGTGAATGATAGAAAATCTACGTTTTAGGTACTTCACTTTTATTAGTGGTAAAAATTTGGTTGCTTTGAGTAAAAGCAAAATGGTTAAATTAGTCAAGTATTGAGTTCAAAGGTTTGAGAATGGCAAAGGTTTGTGAGCCCTTTGGCTAAAGTTATTTTCAAAAAGTGAGTTTTGCTCCTAGCTCGATAAATTAACTTATACTATCACAATCACTTGCTGGAAATTTCTCTTAATCTTGTCCAACATGTTTAGTATAAATGTGGGTATTGCATGTTAAAGCCTTTTCACCTTATGTGAAATATGAAGTTTTATTCTTGCATCTTATATTGATGTAATGTGGTATGAGTGTGCGATGTTGTTGAAAGTGGAATTGAGGGAGTTCATTTTGAATTCCACTAGGAGTGAGGTTTGAAGAAAGGCCACGGGTAAAGAGGGATGTTAAATGACCAACTCTCCTAAAAGCTCAAGCTTGTAGGATTTTGGTTTAATATGAATATCATGCTTTAACACCATCCCTTATGTGCAACCCCATAACCGCATGTGGAGAGTTAAACAAACCAAATAGTCTTTCATAGACTTTCAAATCAAAAAATGGGGAATAAATTGTAAAGATATGACTCGAACCCAGGACCTCCTACCAAACTAGGCCCTAATACCATGTTAAGGAAAATAATCTCGGAACCTTTAATTCATGTATTCTCTGCCATTATCTAACTCAAGAACTTGAATTTTGGCAAAAAATTGAGTCTAGACCATTATATATATAGAAAGATTGGAACACATCAAACACTTCTTTATGCTTCGGAAAATATATCCATGTCATGCAAGTACAATCATCAACAAAAACAAACTAACAGATACCAAACATCGAAGTTACAGGTGAAGGGCCCAACACATTAGAGTGAATTAAAGCAAATGGAATATTACTTTTATTCATGCTTGAAGGATAAATTGTTCTATGACTCTTGGCCAAAATGCAAGTATCACATTTAAAATCAAAAGTTTTCATGTTTGCAAACAAATCTGGAAACAAATGCTTCATGTATCCAAAAGATGGATGTCCTAACCTTCGATGCCAAAGCCAAATCTATTGTTGTTTGATGTTACTTTGTTAATGCACATGATGTGCTTGACCCACACTAAGATCATCAATGTAGTAGCCCTCCTCTTAGTATCACGCTCAATTATCTCCTTGGTGAGAATATCTTGAAGAAGACAAAAGATAGGATAGATGAGTCTGACACGAGTTTAGATTGGTGGGGTATGAGAGAGTGAGGGAACAAGCAATGTATTATGTAATGAAAGAGCTGGTGACAAAGTCACAGTGGAGTGATTGGAGATATAATCCCATTGGCATTAGCAATTGTAGTGCATCTTGGTGATGAAATTTTTGAAAAATCTATGGCATCATATGTAGCGCCCCTGAAAACCCGATAGGTCAGATTGTGACATCGGGCTTTGCGGAATGTCGTTACCCGACACCACTCATGAAAATCGGGCAGAGTCTCCTTTGTACGAGGAGCTCTACCTAAGGTACAAAACCTGTCCCAACAATTAACAATGACTACACAGGGTCCACATGCGAGTAAAATGAATGAGCGCCCAGGCTGCATCGATACTCACAAATACATCAGCTATATAAAATAGTTCAGAGTTAATAAATTACTGCTTTATTCAACATATATTAAAATGTACAACTTCTAATACATGTTATACAAAGTCTCTACCAAGCCACAACTTTGAAACTTTCTTCTAAATGCGGCCTCCTAGTGACATAGATCCTCCACCTTGCACTCCACATTACGAAATAGTGATCCCTCATTTGGGTGAGCAAAGCTGAAGTAGAGATAATTTCCTCATGGGTACCTCCCCACCTAAGTACACATGTCATGGCAAATAATCACATCCAAGCAATTACATGAACCTACTCGAATGTCTACATGACCAATCCCATGTCCCGAGTCCTCACCGACTCCCTCACATATGCCTAAGCCGAATGCGAGTAAAATATCCAGTTTTCAAAACAAAAGCATTTTTTTCGAAGGCTTGCTACAGTTTCGGTAAGATGTTGGACTACCCTCAGGGCGAATTGTTTGGATGCGGCCAAACAGTCATGGTCCTCATCGAAGTGATTTGTTGAACGACTCCGAGGCATTCTTGAGGAAAATCTTCCTTGAAATTCCTTTCATAAACATTTCGTTTCTTTCAATTTCATGTCATGCACTCCTCCTAATATTCTAGGGTGCCCCGATTATATGGAATGCATAATGCGATCAACAAACTCATGCTAATATATAAAACATGTATATACCCGCATAATTAATCCACATAAATCATGTTATTAAATTCACATCAATAACACCAAAATTAGCTCACATGGGCTAATTAACAACCACAAGCAGTTCATTTTGAATCACTCAACATCATAAAAATTCACACCAAAAATCACATCACTATTCACGTGAACAGTGAAACCCTTAGGTTGGCACTGTTCACGGCCACAATAATAAGGATTTTCTCCACTCGGTTCAAATGTTTTGAGACCAAAAACACGGCTAATCCAAGTCTCAGAACATCCCCAACCATTTACATGGCTCTTAGCCAAAGAATAACACACAAGTAGGAAAAGATCCCTGCCTCTTGGAGTTGTCGGAACTCCACTAAATTGGTGTCCACGTGTAGCCCTCGCCGCGTTGATCGACTTTGCTTCTTGCTCCGTAGAGAACCGACGGTCCGAACGACCGCAAATCTAGAGAGAAGGAGCCCTTCTCTCTCTAAAACTCAAAAACCCAAGCCCATTGCACCTTCTGCCGTTTTTGGTCTCAAAATGAAGAAGATGACTATTCATTTCTTGTCTTTATTCATTTAACATTTCCAAAATTCCTAATGTGTCCCTTTTCTTGATTTTTGACACTTGGCATAATCTAGGCCATTGATCTCCATCCTCCCTCTAATCATACAACATGTGTCACATGTGTACATGTAGTAGGTGACTTTTGTCACATCACGTGTCTCTCATAAGCCGTTTTATGGCACCCGACACTCGGTGCCTTGAAAAACGTGAAATTTCGACTGTCTCGAAATTCAATGAAATTCGACGTGGTAGCTAGATTTCGTGAGACGATTCCAACGGTGAAGTCCGTTTCGTCATCCAAGATCTAGAAAAATTTAAGATTTTTAATGAAATTACCATTTTACCATTTTTCAGAAAATTGGAATTTTCTCGGGTCTTACATTCTTCCCTCCTTAAAAGGAATTTCGTCCCGAAATTCTGTACAATAACTATGAAACACATGCATATGCAACGTGCACTCTACCATGCATGTAAACTAGTCATTTAAGTATTAAACGACTAAACCACGTACCTTCATCCCTAAACAAGAAGGGATAGGTGGCCCACATCGTGTTTCGCGCTCTATGTTGACTCCTCCACTCCCACGGTGCTACCACCCAGCACCTCACTAGCCTCACGGTCTTGCGTCGTAAGAGCGATCCATTTATCCACAATGCACCTTTGGTCCTCCTCGAAGGTCTCATCCATATCAGCCTCAATCTCTCCTAATCCACTACATAGGTTGGATGCAGGTGTACATCAGAGCAGATGTGAAATACCTCGTGGACACGACATCTTCAGGTGGTAAAGCCAACGGTACACCTACGGTCACCTACACTTTCAGTATCTCGAGGGCCCCTGATAAACCTCGGCGATAGCTTCCCTCACTTATCGAACCTGACCACTCCTCTCTTAGGCATCACCTTCAAGAAGAGCGTGATCTCAACCTGAACTCTAAGAATTCGACGTCGTACGCCCCGTATAATATACGCATGGCTCTGTAGTGAAAACGCTATCGTATCAAGCTCACCTTCTCGGAGGTGTCTCTAATCAGATCAGGACCAGTGATGGAGCTCTCTCCCACCTCGGTCCAACATAACGGTGATCTGCATGGCCTCCCATACAATGCCTCATATGGTGCCATCTATATACTCGCCTAATAACTATTGTTGTAGGCGAATTCCACTAAGGGCAAATGCTCTTCCCAACTACCCTTATGATCCAGGACGCATGCTCGTAGCATGTCCTCTAACACCTGTATAGTCCTCTTTGGTGACCATCGTGGGTGGAAAGTTGTACTCATGGTCAGCCGTGTGCCCATAGCCTTTTGGAAACTCTTCCAAAAGTGCGCCGTAAATCTCGAGTCTCTATCCGACACTATGGATACTGGTACTCCATGTAGCCGGACTATCTCTCGAATGTACAACCGGTAGAATCTCTCCAATGTGAAGGTCATCTGCACGACTAGAAAATGTCGACTTCATGGTGGTCACTATCACCCATCGCATCATGTCCACTGTGGTCATCGTGGCAAGTCAGGTCCGCAAAAATCCATCGTGACATGCTCCTTCCACTCGGCCCTCGATGGTGAAGTAGCCTTGCTAGCTTCTGGTGCTCAGCCTTAACCCGTTGACACGTGAGACATTGTCGAACAAAGTCCCCCATGTGTCTCTTCATCCCGCTCCAGTAGTACTGGCGACGAAGATCCTGATACATCTTCGTGCCACTTGGATGCACGCGACCGTCGAGAAGCGGTGAAACTCACGAAGATCTCCTCTCTCCGTCGGTCAAGCTGGGAACCATTACTCGTCCTCTAGCCCTAAGACTACCATCTGCGTGGATGAATTCAACCCTCGTCCTGTACACGGCGTACTTGGTCACTGATGGACCTTTATCTCCCGTCCACGCCCCCAGGACTCGTCGCTATACGCTCAACGAGAGACGATTAGTAATACTAAACCCAGCGTACTGTGCACCGCTAGTTATCATGGCCCAAAGCTTGTCCCGATCTCGAGCATCCACCACTCCCCGGGAAGTTTATGCTAGCCCGATGCTCCCCGTGACTTCCGGCGAGTGCATCAGCCATCACATTTTGTCTTACCAGGTGGTAATGCAAAGTGAAGTCATAATCCTCTAGAACTCCATCCATGCGTTGCCTCATGTTGAGTCATTGCATGAAAAACTCGCCCGGACTTTGTAGTGCGAGAACATCTCGAAGTTCGCCATATAAGTAGTGGCGCTAAACCTTCAAGGCGAAGACTACGGCCGCCAACTCCATGTCCTGTGTGGGGTAATTCTGCTCATGATTCTTTAATTGATGGGAGCCTGGCTACTACCCTCCGGATGCATCAAAACATCCGATCCGGCCCTCGAGGCATCCTGGCCTCTTTGTGTACCTATCCTGTCAAGGGACTATCAAGATAGGGCTTGGTAGTAAAGTCTCCTCCTTGACTCTTGGAATGCCTCCTTGCATAGGTCATCCCAATCAAACTTGACCTCCTTCGAGTCAATCTCGTCGCAGAATTACGCTAATCGGAGAAATCCTCAATGAATCTCTGTAGTACCAGCCAATCCGAAACTACGTATTTCAAAGGCCGGCTTGGCCTCTCCCCTAGCTTTCGTACGGCTGGGCCTTCCTGCAGGTCTTGACACGCTGATGCGACACCACGTGTCCCGAAAATCTCGCCTCGATGAAGCGCCAAAACTTCGCTTACTGAACTTGGTGGCCTGTGATGATCTCTCGGCAAGCGTAAAACAATCCTCAAGTGATACTCATGCTCCACTTCATTGGGAGTAGATTAAAATATCATCCACGAGCTACGACAAACCCCAGTCAAATAGGGCTAGAATGCCCTGCGCAGAGGCTCATGAATGCCGTTGGCGCATTCATCAATCCAAAGGGTATCACCGTAAACTAAAAGTACCCATAATCGTCTAAATCTTGTCTCGAGGATATCATCTCCTAACCTTTAAGGTGATGGTAACCGGTCAAAGATCATCTTGAAGTAGACTCACGCTCCCTCTCAATGATCAAACAAATCGTCAATTCTCGGCAATGGGTATCGATTCTTGAGAGTCGTAACCTTGTTCAACTATCGTAATCAATGCACGATCGAAGGAGTCTTGTCCTTCTTCTTATACATGAAGCGGAGCGCCCGTGGTGAAGTGCTCGGTCTAATGAACCCCTTATCTACCAGGGTGCAGTGCGAGCCAAGCTGCTCGAGGCTCGGCTCGGGCTCGGCTCGGCTTCATTTCGGGCTCGATTCGTGAGCTAAACGAGTCGAGCTTGAGCCTTAATTTAGGCTTGATAAATCTCGGGCTCGGCTCGGGCTCGCTACGGCGATCCCCAAAAGCTGGCTCGGGCAGCCGCGGACTTCCATCCGTCCCGGCCCGGAGCAAGGCTTCCGCTTATGGTCTCACGGCCCGGCGGGATCAGTCTTCACGGTGCGATCGGCTTCGAGCGAGCGGTAAATGCAGTCATGTCGGATATCAATGCGTGGATCGCCGAGGCTGCAGATCCGATCGACATGAATGGAAAATGCTTGAATCCTCACGAAGTCGATTGAGGCGGTGGCGGCGAAGGCGACCAAAGCTTCAGCGAATCACGCCGTCGGTGAAGTTATTTCCGTCTCGGATATGCTCGGTAGCGGAAATGGGTACCCCGCGATAAGCGCGAGAAGGTGTATGTCGGCGGCGGTATGTTCGGTGTGGATAGCGTGAAGAAGGTGCCGTGAGGGACATCGGGGGAAGGACATGGATGTTGGGGTATGACCAGTTTGTGATCACGATCGGTCGATCTGGTGTACAGAATCCGATTACAAATATGAGGGTATTGGGGCTCTGTGGAAACTATAGAAATTTGGTGGCCATGAGCTTAGACAAGGTTTGCCGTCTTGAGTAGCATTGAGGGCAAATGCGGACCGTGATCACGATCAATTCGGGATGATGAAGTAGGATCCAATCTCAAATGCGGGGGTATTGGGGCCCCTTTGGATCTTGATGCTGGTTAACCAACATCTAAGTGAGGTATGAGCAAAACATCAAGGGTGATAGAGTAGGGTGGGAATTTCATAGAAACAGGCAGCATACGGGATTGCGGAAACCTTCGAGCGATCTCTTGGCCAAGGGCGCCCACCGTCGACTCTTGGGTATGAAAATTTGGGCGGCCGGTTCGACATGGTGGGCGGATCACGGATCTCGGTCCGTGATGGTAAAGCTATGGAGTCTTGAAATTAATCATACGCGTCGCGGTAGTCGGGAGGGTGGTGGCAGCAACCATGTGCGTGATATATTGCCAAATAGTTTACATTGTTACTAATGAGTTTCTTTAGGAAGATCTTGTTGATATATTATTTCTTTATTTAGATAATTGATTGAGAAGGCAATCATGTTTCTTATTCAATGATTTCGAGTATACCATTTCTTCTCACATGTTATAATTTTTTGATTTGTTTGTTCCCGGCAATGGAATTTTGCATAATCCGAGAAGGGAAACAAATGTAGAAGAGGTGGCTTTACTAACAACTTTAGCATCAATTGCTAAATCAACTAAGGTAAAACAAATCCCATAGAAAATTATTCCTTAATTGATGTATTTGTTATCAAATTGATTACAAAAAGTTAAAAGTATATGGTGAGCTTGAGGATTGATTACAGTACGAAGCTTGTATAGGCTGGGATTGGGCTTGAGCTCGAGGATTAAGCTCGAGCTCGTTCTATATGGAAAGCAGGCCTAATGAGCTTAAGCGACTTTTTAAATCAAGCCAAGCTTAGAGCCTAATTTTAAGCTCGTTCAAAAGCTCGCTAGAGCTCAGAACAAGCTCATAAATTAACAAGCCTGGCTCGAAATGATGGCTCTGGAAACATTTCATTTCGTTACCAACCCTACCCTTATCTAACTCACATGCATTTGGACTCGGAGTTCACACCCAGCTCAGCTGAATTGCCATCCTATGCGGGTCATAGAGATGGGAGAGTACCGAGGGGTGTAACCCGTCTGAAATTAACCTCTGCGGAGGCAATCCCAGTAGCTCATTCGGAAAACCATCCTCATACTCGCAGACTACTTGAGGTAGATCTAAGTTCACCTCATCCTCTAGGGTAAGGCTTCCTAGCCAACCTGCCAACTGTCCCTGACACATGGACTTGTATACTGTATGGGGCAAAATATCATGCTTGTCCCCTTGAAATACAACGATGATGCAGATCTGCATGTGGCGGTAACCTCCGCTACGCTCACAATCGATACGCGACTCTGTAATTTGTCGGCCCGATCCATCCAGGGATGACGTCGAACTCGACATGTCCATGACCCACTCGGGTCCGTTGTGAGTAAGATCGAGATCTCTAACTTTGCAACCCGACCTTATCATCCCTATCTAGCGCCTAATCCCTAGAGGAGAACTCACATACAAGGAGCTCCCTTCAAGGCCTCCAACCTCTAAGCCCGACTCTATCTGGCCCGATGCAACATCTACGAGGTGTAAACACGAGACTCGAGACACTATTCACATCTTGAAAATTTTATACACTATGTCCATGCATTCATAGGTAATGCAATACAATAATTCATATTTTAAATCATATGCAACAAAAATTTTATTTTATAAAATTTTTACTTTATTATTTTTTTAAAAAATTTATTATATATATATATATATATATATATATATATATATATATATATATATATATATATATATATATATATATATATATATATATACATTTTTTCATTTTCGGTAGAACCAAAATATTTATTTAAATATTTGTTTTTCCTATTTACACCTTTGTAAAACCGGAAAAAATTTTCTCCTCAACACACCATTTTTTTTTTCATCTCCAGTAGCCTCCTTGCTACGTACTCCTAAATGCAGTAGCTTGAACACTGCAATTCATACAAACTCAAAATTTTCAAGAGTTTAATTGCAAACTCTTTTTCTTGTGTAAAAAATGGAATTTTTTTCTCCAGAATTTCACAACCATAATCTGTTCATGTTCAAAGCTAGACTCTTGTCTAAATTTTTTTTTCATTTAATTATATGGACTATTTGCCCCGAAATTCCTCAAACAACGTTCTCACACTAAACCCTAGTGTTCAACAATTTTTCTATGTGCTATTCTGACACACAAATCACAATTCATAACACACAATCACACATCACACAACAATCATCAGAGTGCACAAGGAATGGATGATTTAACCCGTGCCCATCAAGTCCTAGGTAATCGCATACCTAACTTATTGATACTAAGCTATACTTAGCATCTGACATTAAGCTCTAGGTATTTATAAACCTAAGCTCTGATACCAAGTTGTGAAGCTGGTATCAGGACTAAACTTATGGATATCTAAACTCGAGCTCCCTAGGTAATCGTTTACCTAAACTCACGATACCAAGGTACATGACGCCTAAAACGAAGTCCGTTGACCGCCCATCAACTTTCGCGGAATATTCGTGGATGTTAGGTAACCGGAAACACCACTCGCAGAAAATCGAGGCGAGTCTCAGCCGTCTGGGGAGCTCTACCCAAGTACAAAACCTGTCCCAACAATTAACAATGACCACACAGGGTCCACATGCGAGTAAAATAATGGCCACTTGGGCCCCTGTATCAATACTCACAAAATACATCAACTATATACAATAGTTCAAGAGTTAATAAATTACTCTTTATTCAACATATATTAAAATGTACAAGTTCTAATACATGTTATACAAAAGTCTTTACAGAAAGCCCCTGACCAGGCTTTCTTCATATGACCTCTAGTGAGCACGTCCTCTGTACACACTCCCTTACACGAAATAGTGATCCCTCGACGGGAGTAGGCAAAGCCCGATGAGATAATTTCCTACATGAGTTACTACTCATCTAAGTGCATGCCGCGGCAAACAATCACATCAATGATTACACATGAACCTACTCGAATGTCTACATGACCAATCCCATCCGGAGCCTCGCAGAGCTCCCTCACATATGCCTAAGCCGAATGTGAGTAAAATATCCAGTTTTCAAAACAAAAGCTTTTTGTTCTCGAAAACTTGCTACTGAGTTTCGGTAAAATATTGGACTACCCTTTGAGGCGAATTGCTGGATAACGCTTTGAAACAGTCATGGTCCTCATCCGAAGTGATCTGTTGGACAACTCTCCAAGACAATTCTTTGGAAAATCTTCCTTGAAATTCCTCTCACAAACATTTCGTTTTTCTTTCAATTTCATGCCATGCACTCACTCCTAATATTCTAGGGTGCGGTGCATATGGAATGCATGATGCAATCAACAAACTCATGATAATATATAAAAAATGTATATACTAACATAATTAATCCACATAAATCATGTTATTAAATTCACATCAATAACACCAAAATTAGCTCACATGGGCTAATTAACAACCACAAGCAGTTCATTTTGAATCACTCAGCATCGCAAAAATTCACACCATCCACGTCACTATTCATGAGCGGTGAAACCTTGGGTTAGCCTTTATTCACGGCAGCGGCTAATGAGGATTTTCTCCGCTCGGTTCAAATGTTTTGATAGCATGAAACGCGGCTAATCAAGCCTCGAACATCCCCAACCATTTACATGGCTGCCAAAGAATAACACAAGTAGGAAAAGATCCCTACCTCTTGGAGTTGTCGGAACTCCACCAAATCAGTGTCCATGCGTAGCCCTAGTCGCGTAGATCGACTTTGCTTCTTGCTCCGTCAAGAACCGACAGTCCGAACGGCTGCAAATCTAAAGAGAAGGAGCCCTTCTCTCTCTAAAACTCAAAAACCCAAGCCCACTGCACCTTCTGCCGTTTTTGGTCTCAAAATGAAGAAGATGACTATTCATTTCTTGTCTTTATTCATTTAACATTTCCAAAATTCCCAATGTGTCCCTTTTCTTGAATTTTGACACTTGGAACAATCTAGGCCATTGATCTCCATCCTCCCTCTAATCATGCAACATGTGTCACATGAGTACATGTAGTAGGTGACTTTTGTCACATCACATGTCTCTCACAAGCCTTTTTATGGCACCGGACACCCGGTGCCTCGGCGTGAAATTAAACATCTTGAAATTCAGCGAGTCGATGCTAGCTAGATTGTGAGGCGATTTCAATGGTGAAGTGCGTTTCGTCATCGAGATCTAGAAAAATTTCGGATTTTACCAAAATTACCATTTTACCCTTTTTCTGAAAATTGGAATTTTATCGGGTCTTACATCATAGGTCGATATGGTTTCCCCCGAATCAAGTAACCAACCACTGTTATGATCAACACCTTTATGGGAAATGTGGTTACCTGAATCCGAGAGGAGTGCATTTCCTTGTGATAATTTAATTGATGGTGCGAATGAGAGGTGAGGGATGACGTGCGCCATAATGAGTTTCTAGTATTTGGAGGGGGATGCTTGCCTATTGTGTATTTTTCCATGAAGCAATATCCCTTCTACATTGATCTTGTACATGATATTTTTAAGACGGAGCCTCGACATTTGCCTAGCTAGCTAGATGATCATGCTTATGGGCTCTCTACCCATGTTTTAATTACCCTTTTTTCTCTTTCCGTTGGTTAGTTGGTTAACTTGGTTCTTTCATGTATCTGATCTTTTTTCTAAATAAGAAAATGAAATTAAAAGGATTAATTATATAAATTGTGTCTCAACTTTTCGATTTTTTTATATTTTAGTGTCTTAACATTATTTTTGTTCAATTAAGTGTTTGAAGTGTTAATTTATGTTCAATCACGTTCTCTATTACATACTCGTTTGAACATTTCTTATATCATTAAGTAGTTAGTCAATTCATCGCGAGAATCCGGCAGCTTGATTATATGGATGTTGTGGTTTGAACAATCCTCTACATGAAGGCACCACTAAAGAGAGGACTTATTGTTAAATGACTAGAATTTTATGGTGACCCGAAATATTTTGGGAGCTTGACCTAAAAGGGAAATTTTTGTGAGATTTGTGAAGGGTGGTGACGGTGGGGCCACAGGGACGAGACCAAGCGACAGTTTGATCTGGTTTATATATATATATATGTTTGTGTGTGTGTGACACCCCAAAACCTAGGGATCCCGTTGACAACCCGTCAACCTGCGGAATTATTGTGGATTTCGGGTAACCTGATACCACACTATTGTGTCCCATTTATACGGATCCATGTTTCACAAAATCAGGCGAGAGTCTCTAACTTTGTTCGAGAGCTACCTAACATACAACACAATATATGATATAATCATAACCCATCCAAGGTCTCAACAAAAGTAGTATTGACCCCACAGGGTCCATCTATCTATATCCCCAATATATACATCCCTTTACTGGGACCCATTCATTCACACATTTAATCCAAAATGAAAATAAAAGTTTAATTACGAGTTCGTAGAGTCGAATCACGGCCACTCTTACCATAATTACATACTCGACTATTTAGACAATAGTCCCAAAAGAATTTAGTTACAATTATTTTATTAAAAATACTTTTTTACAAAGAAAATATCAAGGCCACACATTGGCTTCCTTCATAATCACGACTTCATTGGAGCATCGTCTCCTTGTACACCCCCTGTACTTGAAAGGGGATCCTACGACGGGGTGAACAATGGCCAGTAGAAAAGTTCTCCTACAAGGATACTGCCGACCTAAATGCACATGCAATGACGTACATAAAACATAAAATCATATTCCATATAAATAATGCAATCCTATATGGAATGTTCCGTGTCATGCATGAGATGAGACTCATATGCCACATTTGAGTCTCGACCGACTCCCTCACACCTGCAACACCAAGTGTGAAAAACCAGTCATTGGTGTTTCACCCAATGACTTAAATCATTGGACAACCTTCAAATTTTAATTTTTCAAATCCCGTGTGTTTATTTGGGTTGCAAATTCCGGGGTCTCACCGTAGGCTTCGCAAGCATTCCGACACTTTTGTGAACTTTCATCGCTGGATACATATATCTGACCAAGAATAAAATTTGGGTCCTTCACCGTGGGAGGGGGTTTTGCCCCATCTTGCTTCACCCAAACACACGTGATTTGTTATTATTATTGTTTTACTTAATCGTGAGTCTCAATTTTAGACGTTGTCCCATTTCTGAGCTCACCACACATTCACCAACAATGGTGAATAACAGTACCATGCACACACACCCGACTCGACGCGATGTGACCGTGCATATGAAATGCAATCATGTCATTTCATGCGATGTCATGCTACATGAATAATACGAGCTACATGCAACATTTATAAATTTCAGATAATTATATTTCCTACATATAATTTCCATGTTAATACGTCAAGCGAGTATATATAAATATGATGTTTTACACACAACAACATGTTATTTATTTCTCCAACAATAACTGGAAGTAGCTGAATCTGGGACCCACATAAACGAGGGCACCTCTTGGTCGCGCTGCTGCGACCCTTCTTGAACCTTTTTTGGTTCCATTCATCAACAAATTACAGTGATACCGAAAAACTCAACTAAACCTGAAGACATCAGTCCCGAGATTAAAATCAAACCTCAACCCAATCCGGGACTGCTCGAAAACAGTTCTGAAAATCCTATCCAGACTATCAGAAAAGCGGTCGAAAAATTCAGCCACTAGCTGTCCAACAGTCTAGAAAATTCAATTACATTTGTTCGACGGTCTCGAAAATTCCTAAAAATTCCACACTCCAGTTCCAAGGTTTTGCAGGACTAAAATTCTGGACTCTCACAGCCTCAAAGAAAACCCTAAGCCATTAAATGGCCTTTAGGCTAGAAATATTCCAAGTAGGAAAATTCTCTACCTCGTGGAGTTTGACGAAACTCCAAGATTTTGGTACCCATGCGTAGCTTTCGATGCATGAACCGACTTTGCCTTTTGCTCCGACGAAAACCTACGGTCTAATTTCCATAAATCTTAGAGAGAAGCTAGAGCTTCTCTCTCTAAAAATCTTTTTCTCCCTCCTTTCACGCTACCAAAATGTGGCCTTTTTTTTTGACATTCCTTTTTTTCCTTCCCTTATATTCTTTTCCTTGTTTCTTAATTCCTTTTCTTTTCTTTTTTTAAATTTGGACACATGGCTCACATTGCACCATGTGTCCATCACTCATTCGGGTCCATTTCTGCTTTGAAACAATTTATTTCTTTTCAGTTCAATTTATTTTAACTGAACTTAGCTCAAGCCATTTCCTAACTTGCGAGATTTTCTTAAAAATCTCGTCCCTATAGTTACTGGCGACTTATCACCCAGAAAATCGTAAAAATATTCTGGCTGTCTCAGAATTCGACGAAACTTTTCTAGGTCACTAGATTTCGCGAGATGATTCCAACGACGCTGTTCGTTTCATCATCCGAGATCAAGAGAATTTTCTAGGCTTCCCTGAACCATTATGACAATTATTATTTTGCCATTTTTCCTGAAAATTACTAATTTTCCTGGGTTTTACATTCTTCCCCCTTTAACATAGTTTCGTCCCTGAAATTCACACATACTAGCACACACAAACACATGCATATGCAGTAATATTCTAATGCCAAATATTAGACCACGCACCTTCGTCCTCAAATAGGAAAGGATAAGGTGGCTAGCATCGTGTCCTCGATGTTCCCACATTGCCTTTTCACTCGTTAGTGTTGCCCGCAATGACACTTTTACTAACCCGCGCGGTCTTGCCTATCAAGGCTTTGATCCGCCTATCCATGATATGCATCGGTCCCTCCTCGAAGGTCCCATCTGTATCAACAACAATCTCTCCCTAATCCACTACATGAAGTGGATCTGTAGTATACTTTCGGAGCATGGAGAGATGGAACACCTCATGGACACCTAATACACTTGGTGGTAACACTAACCGGTATGCAACTGTATTCACCCTCTCAAGTATCTCGAAGGGTCCGATGTACCTCGACCCTATCTTTCCCCGCTTTCCGAACCTAACCACTCCTCTTTTAAGCATCACCTTTAAGAAAACGTGATCACCCACCTCAACTCTAGAGGTCGACGCCGTCTGTTGGAGTAGCTCTTTTGCCGACTTTGAGCCATAAGAAGATGCTTCCGTATCAATCCCACCTTCTTAGAGGTTTCTCTAATTGAATCCAGACCAACGATGGACCTTTCTCCCACCTCTGTTCAACAAATCGGAGATCGACATGGCCTCCCCTATAATGCCTCATAGGGTGCCATCTGTATACTTGCCTGATAACTGTTTTTTGTAGGCGAATTCCACTAAGGGTAAGTGCTCCTCCCAGCTACCCTTAAGATCTAGGACACATGCTTTCATGCTTGTAATCCTCCTAAAACTGTATAGTCCTCTTGAGTGATATCGATCTATGGATGAAAAAGCGTTGCTCATCATCCACTATATCCCCATGGTCTTCTAGAAACTCTTCCAAAAGTGTGTCGTAATCTGGGATTCCTGTCCGATACAATAGACCTTTGGTACTCATGTATACCGGATAATTAACTAAATATACAAGTGGCATAATTCATAATGTGAAGGTCATGTAACACTTCGAAAATATAGCGACTTAGTGAGCCGGTCTACTATCACCCATACCGCATCATGCCTCCACGGTGTCCGTGGCAAGTGGGTCACAAGGTCCATTGTGACATGCTTCTACTTCCACTCGGCTACCTCCAATGGTTGGAGTAACCCTGCTGGCTTCTGATGCTCAGCTTTTACCTGCTGACACATGAGACACCGTCGAACGAAATCTCAAACGTGTCGCTTCATCCCGCTCCAGTAATACTAGTGACGAAGATCACGGTACATCTTCATGCCACTTGGATTCACAGTAAAATGAGGCGATTAAATTCCACGAGGATCTCATACTCTCAGCGATCCAGCTGAGAATATAGCAGCCCCTTATACCTAAGACTACCATCTATGTGTGGATGGCCCGACCTTCGTCATCCGCACCTCAACGCCTTTCGATCCACGATGGGCGATATCTCCCGCGTCACGCCCACAGGACTCGATGCCTGCTCCCGATGGGCGGGCGTAGCCACGCGAGCTCTATGCGCTTACAGGCACGATCAATATATTGTAGCCTAAACTGTCCCACAGTCTCGAGCATCTACCACTCCCCGAAAGCTACATTAGCCAGTACTCCACGGAAAAACTCGGTAGGCGCATCAGTGTGACATTTGCCTTACTAGGATGGTAATGCAGTGAAGTCATAATCCTCCATATACTTTCATCCATCTGCGTTGCCTCATGTTGAGGTAGCCATTTGTGTATCTCGCGGACTCTTGTGATGCAGAAAATGCTAAGCGCTCACCGGTGGAGCCAAATCTTTAAAGGCAAAGACAATGGCATGACTCGAATCATGTGTAGGAGTAGTGCGCTCATGATTCATTGGCTGTCTGGAACCATAAGCTACAACCCTCCTAGACTGCATCAAAATGTATCCTAGTCCGTCCTTTGAGGCATCGCAATACATTGTGTACCTTTGTCCCCTTTCCGAGACTATCAGAATAAGAGTTGAAGTAAGCCTCCTTTGATTCACAGATGCCTTCTCACACAGGTCATTCCTTCGAATTTTGACCTCTTTCTAGTAAGGCGAGAATAGGAGGCTCAAGGTGAAGTGCTCAGTCTAATAAAACCCTAGTCCAACAGCTCCTGTATCTGGACCTTGAGTTCTTATAACTCAACTGGTGCCATTCTATGAGGAGTCATAGAAATAGGTGGCATACCAAGGTGTAACTCAATATAGAAATCTACATCCCTGTGCAGAGGTAATCCCGATAGCTCATCCGGAAAAACATCCTCATACTCGCAAACTACCGAGGTAGATCCAATTTATGTTTCACCTAGTCCTCTAGGGTAAGGCTTGCTAGCCAACCCATCAAGCTTTGCCCGATGCCATGCGGAGTCGTACCGGTCTACAGGTAACATCGCATTGCTTATCCCTGAAAGTCACCTGCGGATACCATCCGGAGTGGCAAGCGATGGTCTCCTACTATCACAATCAATGGCGACCCGATTGTCGCGATCAGCGATCCATGCCAAGAATGACATCAAAATCTGATATGTCCATAACCCGAAGGTCCACCGTAAGCAGAATCCCTGAGATCTCTAACTCACAATCTCGACATATCTGATCAATCGTCACCCTAATCCCTAGGGGAGAACTCACATGTAACGAATTTCCTAAGGATTTAACCTTTAAGCCCAAAACATTCACACAAGATGCAGCAATAAGCATGAATATGATGCATCCAAATTTAAACAATACTCTTGTGAGAGTGGAAAGCATTACCACCGCATATCAAGCGGTCGTGACTCGATCACGGTACCATAAGCGTAGACACACCCTGAGTCCTTGAAATCTGGCAGAGTGCCAGCCTCGACCTCGACCATATGGCCTCTCTAGCCTATCTGTGTAGCAAAAGGCGCACATGCAGCTTACCACGATATTGATCACGGTCCCTCACGGCCCGCCTTGGGGTGGAAGGAGTGGCGTATCCTTTGTCCCACTGATGGCCCCGGGACTGCAGCTGTCCCATAGTGCGGATCCTTGCCTCTGTGGACAATCTCGTCTCATGTGCCCAGGCTGATGGCAATAGTAGCATGTTATCTGCCCCGTTTGGCTAGAAGCCCCGACTCAGTCTTGGCCCTGATAGCCTTGGCCCTGTCCCTAAAATCCCTACACAGCAGAAGTTTTCTGCTTCTTCCTATAACTAGAAGAAGATTGATTCTCCTTCCTCTTAGCACTAGCACCCATACTTACTGGATGCTTTACCATGTGTCGTCTGAAGCCTCTTTTCAATGGCCAGTTGTGCGACCATCGAGTCCCCTCCTCCCATGTATGTTGGAGGATGATGAAACCCTTGGAGGTTACTCATCCCTCCCTGGCCCATCGTTGCACTAGTCGTGCGATTGGTAGCGACACATCACTCTGCTGTGGTGTGTTGCAGGCGCCTATAGCCTCCAACGGCTTTTATTAGGTTAAACATAGGTGGTGGTTTGACTATTTTCCCATATGGACAACCTCGTCCTCTTCCTCGATTTGCATATCTACAAGTTAAATAACAGCTGAGATTTCTTTTCTTATCCCCAACAAGTAGTGTATATGCCACTACTAATAAACTTCAACCTCCCGAACTATCACATTCATTTTGTTATTCGAACTCTTAAGGTTATGTTTTCTAACCCTTGTGTTCGTCTTTTCCTATATACATTCTTCCATGTACATAATTCACGCAATTTATACACACAATCACACAATAACGTAGCATGTTAACACCCGGCGCACGGCAATGCATGATCCTTCCATGCCCGCCAGGTCTAGGTGACCATTGTCATACCTAAGCTCTCTCGATACCAACTGTGACACTGGCTGAGTCCCATTGACAACCGTCAGCCGGAATTCTTATGGATTTCGGGTAACTGATCTGATGTTGTGTCCCGTTTATCGGGATCCATATTTTTTCACAAATCAGGCGAGTCTCTCCTTTGTTAGGAGCTGCCCCACATACAAACTGTATAACAGTATAATCATAATCCATCTAGGGTCTTAACAGAAGTAGTACTGACCACAAAGGGTCCATCTATCCATATCCCGATATACATCCCTCGTAGGTTATTCAATTCACGTTTAATCTAAGTATGAAAAATAAAGCGGCTTAATTACAGTTCATGAGAGTCTGATCCACGACCCTCTTACCATAATTACATACGACTATTTGAACAATAGTCCCAAGAATTGAATTTACAATTCACTGTACAATACTTTTTACAAAGAAATGTCAGATACATGGCCTGTATATCAGACACCATTAGACACCGTCTCTGTACACCACACAATACTTGAAGGGGATCCCACGGCCCAGGGAGGGTAAGCTCAATGTTTCAGTAGAAAATTCTCTCACACAAAGATTTCTCCTCTCTTAAATGCACATGCAATGGCATTATAAACATCTAATCATATTCCATATAAATAATGCAATCCTATATGGAATGTTCCGTCAATCATTCATGAGATGAGACTCCTGTTACCTGGCAGAGTCGACCAGGCGCTCCCTCGCACCTGCAGCGCTAAGTGTGAAAAACTAGCCATTTGTGTTTCACTTAATGACTTGAAACTATTGGACAACCCTCAATTTCAATTTATCAAATCAGTGTGTTTATTTGGAGTTCATTTTGAGAGGTCTCACGGGTTTCGCACGCCTTCGACACTTTCCACGAACTTTCGCTAGCGAATACATATGTCTAATAAAGAATAAAATTTGGGGTCACTTTCACCACGAAGATCGCCCATCTTGCTTCACCCAAACACACATGATTTATTATTATTATTATTTTACCCAACCGTGCATCTCAATTTTGGACGTCCCATTTCTAAGCTCATGACACATTCATCAACAATGGTGAATAACAGTACCATGCACACACACCTGACTCAACGCGATGGGATCATGCATATGAAATGTAATCATGCCATTTCATGCAATGTCATACTACATGCACAATAAGTGCTACATGCAACATTTATAAATTTTGGATAATTATATTTCCACATATAATTTCTATTTATCACCAATTTCATGTTAATCGTCAGTAAGTATATATAAACATGATTTTCTTTTACACACAACAACATGTTATTTATTTCTCCAACAATAACACACAAAATGGCCCAAATCTCGGACCCACATAAACAGGGCACGTCTTGGTCCTTTCACAGCCATGAACCATTTTTCTGTTTGTTCTATTCATCAACAAATTACAATGATACCGAAAAACTCAGCTAAACCCGAAGACATCAGTCCCGGGATTAAAATCAAACATCAACCCAGTATGGGACTACCCGAAAACAGTTCCGAAAATCCTGTTTGGACTGTCCAAAAATAGTCCTGAAAATTCAACTTGGACTGTCAAAAAAAAGTCCCAAAAATTAAGTCCGGCTGGCCGGGCTTAGATCAGCGAAAAAATTAGCTGGTTATTAAGCAGTCTCGAAAATTTGCTTCGAGTTTGTCCGAAAATAGTCGAAAATTAAGTCAATTGTCCAAAAGCAGTCTTGAAAATTCCACAAAAACTCATGCTCTCATTCTCAAGGTTTTGGGACTGAAATTTACTAGCCTCTCACGGCCTCGAAAACCCGAGCCACATTAATGGCCTTCAGATAGAAATATTCAAGTAGGAAAATTCCTACCTGCAAGTGGAATGTGTGAGGAAACTCTAAGATTTTGGTACCCAAGCGTAGCTCTCGTAACGTGGACCGACTTGCCTTTTGCTCCAAATGAAAACCTATGGTCGGAATTTTCATAAATGAAGAAACTGAATATTCTCTCTTTTAAAATCGCACTCTCTCTTCCCACTCACCCTCCGTTTGGTTCCAAAATGTGGCCCTTTTTACTTTCCTTTTTTCCTTCACTTATCTTCTTTTCCTTTTTTTCTTAATTCCTTTTCTTTTCTTTTTTTTAATATGGACACATGGCTCACATTCGCCATATCACACTAATTCGAGTGCATTTCTACCACAAAAACAATTTATTTCTTTTCTTTTCAGTTCAATTTATTTTAACTAAACTTAGGTCAATTCATTTCCTAACTTCCGAGATTTTTGTAAAGATCTCATCCTTGGAGTCAGCGACTTATGCCAAAATCATAAAAATATTCCGATTGTCTCAGAATTCAATGAAACTTTTCTAGGTCACTAGATTTCACGAGACGATTCCAACGGCGCAATCCGTTTTGTCATCCGAAATCTAGAGAATTTTCTAGGCTTCCCTGAACCATTATGGCAATTATTATTTTGCCATTTTTCCTTAAAATTACTAATTTTCCTGGGTTTTACAATATCTATGTTATATGTGGGTGTTTAGGGTTTTGAATTATGTACTTGAAAGTTGTAATCAATAAAAGTGTCTTCATGTTCGTCGATGAGGTCACATTGGCTAACCATTAAAATCTCTATATCCTTGTTATTTTCCTGTTTATTCTCTTCCCTGTTTGTTGTTTATTTTGCAGCAAGTGGTATCATAGCCCTAGTTGTTTGAATTTTGGGCACTATTGGTGAAGATTTTGTTTCATAAATTTTAAATTGAGCGATTCAATGGGTTAAATGATTTCACATTGTGGAAGGTGAAGATGAAGGCTCTTTTGTTTAGTTGGGATTAATGCGGAAGCATTGTTAGAAGGAGAAGAAAAATTACCAAGAATATTAGAATTGGTAGAAAAGGCATGATTATGATAAAGGAACATAGTTCGATTCAGCTTAGTTTAGTGATGAAGTTTTAAGGAAGGTCATTGATGAAACAGCGTTGGGTCATTATGGAAGTACAATTAAATACCGAAAAGAATTCCTTAACAGTCCTTTATACGCAAAGCAATGTTTTGTATACCTTGAGGATGACTAAAACTACATAATTAAAGAACATGTTGATAATTTTAATCGAATCATCCTTGAATTTTAAAGTTGGGAGTTAGATTGAGGAGGATCAAGCCATAATTCTCCTATGTTCCTTGCCAAATTCATATGAAAAATTTGTTGACACTATGTTGTATGGAAGAGATACTCTTTCTGTTGGTGACGTAAAAGATGCGTTACAGTCCAAGGAATTAAAGAAGATGGTCTCGGGTTCCATTGAAAGCATTTCAGTTATCACTAGGGCAGAAGCAAGGAAAGGAATGGTGGTAGTAAAATTAAGTCACTTTCGAAATCGAAGTCTAAGGGACCTCAATGTTATCACTGTAAAGAACTTGGGCATATTAGACGTGATTGTCCATAATGAAAGAATAGTAAAGAGAAGAAGAAATCAAATGGTAAAGTTGGTGCTAATATAATGTAGGAGAGCTCTGATGAAGGTGAACTTGAAGGTAGTAATGTTTTGACTGTTAGTACTTTCAGTTCTTTAGATACATGGGTGATGGACACTGGTGCTTCTTATTATATGTCTTTTTCTGGCAAACATTGGTTTCATTCTTTCAAAGAATGGCACAACATTATGATGTTGGGTGATGATGAGTAGCTTCATGTTATGGGCAATGGTTCCTTTATGATTAAAATGTGGTGGGATTATCAAACATTTGATGCCTAGTATGTTCTAGTCTGAGAGAAAAATCCTGATTTCCCTTAGGTTCTCTTGATAAGAAAGGATACAAGTTTGTTAGTGAGTGATGGTGGTCAAATCCTTGAAGGTTATGTAGTTGTAGTGAAGGGTAAATGGTAGCATAGGTATTTGGTATTTTAGGGAAGACAGTAATGTGCTGGTAAGCTCTCATCGCTAAAGCAAGATAATGATTGTACATAGTTGATTATGGCATTATAGGTGGTGAAGTGAACGAGGGGCTACGGAGTGTTGAGTAAAGGGATTGATGATGAAGGTGCTAGGCGGAAAACTAAAATTTTGTTAGTCTTGTCATGGGCAAGCAGCGTGCGATCAGGGGATTTTTAGTTTAGGTAAGCACACTTCTGGAGTATCCTTGTATGCATATTTTAATTTGTAGACCTCGGGATAAATCTATAGGTGTTGTGACATGTTTATTTACTCATTAGTAGCTGATACAGGTGTTGGATCAAGTGAAGTGTTTGGGAGGTTCAAGGAGTAGAAGACATTGGTTGAAAAACGTACTAGGAAATAGGCTAAGACATTGAGAACAGATAATGGGTTAGAGTTCTGTAATGCATCGTTTGATGAGTTATGCAAGAAAGAAGGTATAGTGAGGCACCACAATGTATGACATACACCACAGCAGAACAGAGTTGCAAAACTCATTAACTGAAAACTTCTACAGCATGCTCGATGCATGCAATTATATGCTGGTCTCCCTTAGGAGTTTTGGGCTGAAGCAGTAAATACTGCTAGTTATCTGGTGAATAGATCTCCATCAACTACAATTGATTTTATGACTCCTCGAGAGTAGGATGCAGTACTTCCAGCACTTGATTATTTGGCCGTATGTTTGGTTGTCTTTGCTTATACTCCTTGTTAATGATGGTAAACTAGAGCCTAGGAGCAATAAAATGCATATTTATAGGATATGTTGTTGGGAGTTGGTTAATGGGTGTAGATTATGGTGTATTAAAAATGATAGAACCCAGATTGTGTCGAGAGATGTGCAGTGAGTTTGCTATGTTTGGCCAAAAAAATGAGCTTGATGAATCTGCTGGAAAAACTGATTGCAGTGCTGACTAGTAGATGGAGTTTGAAATTGAAAATTCAAACACGCTGTTGGAAAAACATGAAACTCAGCCCATAGATTTATAAGATGATGATTCATGCTCTATACTTGAAAGAGACAAGGAAGTCGCACGCAGTAATGCAAATTATTTGAGTGTTGCTAGTTCTAATCCAGTTTCTTATGCACTGGCAATGGTTGAAAGCATAGATTCTGGATGAACCTCGATCATATAAGGAGGCGAATTAAAGTAAAGAAAAATTAAAATGGCTGGTGCAATGAATTAGGAGATCTGGAGTCCTTTCTGAGTAAGACTTGGGAGCTTGTAACATTACCAAAGGGTGTGAAGCCAGTGGGATGCAAATGGGTCTTTAAGAAGAAGGAAGGTATTCCTAGGGTTAAATCTGCTAGATTCAAGGCATAACTTGTGCACGAGGATTCTCACAAAATGAGGAGTTGATAATCATAAAAATTTTCTCGATTATGAAACATATATAAGACCATTCGAGTTTTGTTAGCCATGGTAAGTGCATTTGACCTTGAGTTGGAGCAGCTTGATGTAAAAACTGTTTTCTTGCATGGAAATCTAGAGGAGTAGATTTATATGTATCAACTACAAGGTTTTCTTGATTCTGGAAAAGAAAATTATGTGTGTTTGTTGAAGAAATATTTGTATGGCTTGAAACAGTCACTAAGGTAATGGTATACAAAGGTTTGATGCATTTATGATTTCTCATGACTATGTTCGTAATTAATATGATAACTGCATTTACTCGAAAAAATTGTTGGATGACTCCCTTATATATTTGTTGCTATATGTTGATTGTAGCTATTAGTAAATTTGGATAATGAATTTAGAAGACTTTGTTGAGTAGTGAGTTTGAGATGAAGTTTAGATACGGCGAAAATTCTAGGCATGGAGATTTGGAAGGTCGGAGAGAAGCAAGCTTATTGTATTTGTCACAGCAATGCACATTGAAAAGGTGTTGTAGTCTTTTCAAATGGAGAAGTCAGCTTGTTAGCACTCCTTTGGTAACACTTTAAATTGGCGATTAGTGCTATACCAAATCTGAGAAAAAGACAAAGAATTACATGAGTTAGTCCCTTACTCGGTGTATTTGGGGAATTTGATGTGCGCCATGGTGTCGCATTTGGACAAATTTAGTACATGTGGTTAGTGTGGTAAGCAGATTTATGAGTAATCTTGGAAAAACTCATTGGGAAAATTTATTAAAATGGATTATGTGATACTTGAGAACTTATATGCAGTTTATAGTTCTGTGGTTCTAAGTGATATTTTTGGCTATAGAGATTCCCGATTATGGGAGATCTTGAGAAGAAGATCATTGACATGTTATGTATTTACCCTTTTTGGCTATAGAAAGTTCAAGCATTGCTTGGACTTGGTGAATGTTCGCATAGCATGAGGCCCTTTGGGGCATGGATGACAAGAAGTTTTTTTATATTGATGGCTTTGGAAAATTCAAGTCAAGGTGGAGAATTGTTAAATGACTAGAATTTTTTGGCGGCTTGAATTATAACCCAACTCGAAATATTTTGGGAGCTTGACTTGAAAGGAAATTTTTTGTGAGATCTATGGTGGTGATGGAGAGTGAGGGTCGCAAGGCCTGAATACGAAATGACCCGGGTTCAGGCCTTACGACCCTCACCCTCCGTCACCACCATAGATCTCACAAAAAATTCCCTTTCAAGTCGAGCTCCCAAAACATTTCAATATATATATATATATTTATTATATGAGGGTGTCTAGGATTTTGAATCATGTACTTGAAAAGCGTGATCCCAATAAAATGTCTTCATATTCGTGAACATAGGTCACATTGCCTGAACCATGTAAATTTCTATGTACTTGTTATTTTTTCTTGTTTATTCTCTTCCTATTTGTTGTTTATTTTGCAACACTTATGTTGCATGTACAAGAACAATCATCTACTTGATGCAGGTACACATTTGCTAATTGGAGTAGGAAGTGTGAATAATAGAAAATCTACTTTTGGGTACTTCACTTTTATAAATGGTAACTGTGGTTGCCGGAGGAGTAAAAAGCAAAGTGGTTGCATTAGTCAAGTGTCGAGGCTGAGTTTCGAGGAATGGCAAAGGTTTGTGTGAACCCTTTGGCTAAAGAATTTATTTTCAAAAGCCAGATTTGCTCCTAGGTCAACGATAAACTTATACTATGACAATAAAGCTGCTGAAATTTCTCAAAATCTTGTCCAACATGACCGCACCGAACATATAGAAGTGGATCGACATTTCATCAAACAGAAACTCGAAGGAGTTATCAAATTCCCATTTTCAAAAGACCAGCTTCCTTATATACTCACAAAGGCAATTTTTAGAAAAGATTTCCACAAATCACTTGACAAGTTGGGCATTGAAGACATCTTTGCACCAACTTGAGGGAGAGTGTTGGCGTGAGCCTTACAAATCATAGATTGAATGATTCTAGGAATTAATTTATTCCTTTTGTGTTAATATCTCAATTGCTAGGGACATTGTTTTGTTGACTTACCAATGTAAGGTCTAGCCTTGCTTTTCTATAAATGTTCACCGCATGTGCCGAAAGAATACAAAGAAAATGTTTTTTTCTCATATATATTATCTCTAAGTAAACACATGGTTGGTTTGTTTTTAGGCTAGTTGTATGAGTCTTTTTGGGGTACCAGCTGATGAGTCTTAAACTCATATATTTTTAATCCATTTTTTTTGCATATTTTTAGCAGTTTCAGATCTATTTTTATGCCAAATTATGGAATATTCACCAACTTTGTGTTTTGCAGGTTTTAATTGAAAAATGAGATAATTCGATGAAAAGAAATAAAAGTAGCCAATTGCAACATTCTCTATTGCGACATAGTTTTGTTTGTCGCGACGGATTTCAAGCGAGACCGGTAGAACTATGTCACAACCAGCGGCTATATATGTTGCGACCAAGGTGAGTGAACTCAAGGCGCGAAATAGAATCTACATTACAGCCGAAGAGTTCTTTGTCGCGACATTACTAAAGAAGAATGAAAAGAAGACTGTCGCGACACCCTTAACTCTGTCGCAACAATGATCAAGGAAAATGGAAAAGGAACTTTGTCGCGACAATCCTTCCTCTGTCGCAACATAAAATGTTGAAGATTAACATATGAACTGCATGAATAAAAGGCGACTCTATCGTGACAGTGGCAAGAATATAACCTGAGTCACGAGACAATTGTTTTTATGTTGTGACAAAGTTTTGACATGGAACTAGCTGAGGAAGAATTTCTTTCGCAAAAAGAAAATACTATCGCGACATTACATTCAAAATTCATAACAGAGACTGCGAAATCTACATGCGCAACAAGATTATTTTACATGCGTAACAAGCGAAAACATGAGGAAGTGAATTCTCTATCCGCGATAAGATATTGAAGAGAGCAACACCGGAGGAATATGTGACAAAGAAAATCTATGTGCAGCATATCAAAGAATTGAAGAGTAAAATCTCTATCGTGACAAAAGTTTTCTATCGTGACAATAAAAGCTAGAGAATGATAGAATTCTAGTGTGACAGGAAGTCGGTTGTGACAAAAATTGTAAGAAATTGAGATTAGCCAAGTCAAGATTGTTGCAATAAAGATTTCTATGTCACAACAAATAGCTCGGCCCGACCACAAAGGACCTGAAGAAAATGCACATCGCTGACAAAAAGAAAAGTCGTCATGACGAAATTGTTAGAAATCAAAGAAATCCTATCGCGACATAGAAAGCTACATGCGCGACAAATGAACAATTTGGAGAAAAAGGCATCATGATGAAAATTATGTCCGCAGCGGTTTCTAGAAACGAGGGAGTGTATGAAGAAGCTGGGTCTTGACAATTTTGTATCGACAAAAGACATTCTGTTCGCAGAGCGAGAACAAAGCGATGGATAAAAAAAAAATATGTCGTGACATTATCAAAGTCTGTCGTGACAGAATCCAAGAAAAAGCTCAGAGAACAGGTCGAGACAGAAAAACTGCAAGCTGCGACAAAAGCTGCGACAAAGATCAAAGACTTTGTCGTGACAAAACTTTCTATGTCGCAACAGAGTGACCAATTTGGGCTAGAAATTTGGGGATCCACAACACTGTCTTGAAGTGCGGCTCAACATTGGAAAATTTATAAATATACGCATTTAGAACCTTCATTCTGACTTCCGCAAATCAAGATTTCTAGGTGGTTGAAGACTCTGTATATTATTTTCTTTTTATTTATTTATTTTTCTTTTTACTTTTTAGTAGATTTAGTTTGAGCGTAGTTTTTAGTTAGTTTCTTTTTTGATGCACTATAATGCGGCATCATTGGAATTTCTTGTTAAATTTTCTCTTTCCTCACATTTTGGAATAAAATGGAGTTTGGAAAATTTTGGATTTCATTATTTCGGTTCGTTTACACTTCGGTGAATTTTTCTTGATTAGGTAGTCAGCGATATGAGTGGGCGGTTTTGAAGGGTTGAGCTCCCTCTGGGAATGGGTGATGTGTCGTCATTTTAACGCACAAAATGGAAGAACACCTTAGTTAGAATTCTTGAATTTATTTGATTAGTATTATTTAAGATTTAATCGTTCAGTACTAGTACCGTGTACCCAGCAAGTATTGTATTTTGCTTTGATTTCGGGGAGGCCCTACTGTGGCGTGATACAGGAGATGGAGAATCCACGGGGAGTAGAGAGCAATTCTTTGTGGGTATTGTGACGCCCCAATTCCCGGGGGTCTCGTTGACCACCGTCAACCTGCGGAATACTTGTGTCTCATATCATGAGACCACCATAGTAAAATGGCCACATTGGCCCAGCCACATCCATACTCACAAAATGTATCTTTTACACGAAAAGGTTAATTTATAATTATCCCAAAAGCGGGTCTTTTACCTGGAATTTTTACAAAATACATAACCGGCCATATATGGCCATTTCGCCCGATCTCCTAAGACCTGGATGTGTCCCGTCCCCCGGTGAACCTTCGATTTTTGAAATATGCTTTCCCTCGACGGGGTGAAGGCCCGTGCCCGATAGTGGAATTATCTTACAAGGGTTACTCCCCCACCTAAGTACACATGCAATGATTCAACATACCATGGATAAGTACAATTAAAGTACATATAATTCTCCTCCATGCTCAGCCATCTGCCATCATACGACATACATAACAAGTCATATTCACCTTTGCATATTATTCACACAAGCCACCAACTTACACAACAAGGTCACAATCTTGGACCCATCCAAGTACCTCACGACCCCTTCACAATCATGAACGATTTGGTTCCAAATCATCCATACAACATCAAACAACCATAAAACCTAAAAACTTTCCGGTTTCGATTTCAAACCCCAACCCACCACGATCTTAGGCGTAGTAAACCCGATTATAGAAATCCTCTTATCCTTGATCCCAAGTTTTTGAAACTAAACCATATGGCCTCTCATGGCCTCCCATAGACAGCCCTACCATACCCAATACAGTAGCCTACAACATGCCATGCAATGGTCATGCTATATCCCAGCTATACACATCGACACAACTAAGCAAACTGAATGCTTGGTACAAAACACAGAATTAAGAAAAGTTGTTATCCCCGATGTCCCCCACCAGGAACATGGCTATTATGTGACTTCGATGGGCTTTCCATAGAGTCTAAGAACACCCGAAACGGAGTTCGGACGAAGAAGTTATGACCTACTGAAGTTGGAGGTCACACATAATCAGACCCAGCCGAGCTGAACTGACCTGGCCGAGCTCGGACTGACACCCACTATCCTCCACAGTCATACAAATGGAATCTTGACTCAATGAGCTTTCCATAGAGTCTAAGAACACCCAAAACGGGTTCGAAAGAAGAGATTATGACCTATCGAGTTGGAGGTCACACGTAGTCGAGACCCTGACCAAAGGCGGGGCCCGATCGGCCGGTACATCTGACCTTCTTAGAGCTTGGAATGACACCAGCTGTCCTCCACAGTTACACTAATGGAATCTTGACTCAATGGGATTTCCATGGGGAGTAAAACACCTGAAACGGAGTTCGAATGAAGAAGTTATGACCTTCTAAGTTGGAGTCACACGTGAGTCGAGACCCAACCGTCTTGACGACTTGGCAGTGTCTGACCTATCCGATCTTGGCTGGCACACCTACTGTCTCTGAGCATATGAATGGATTCTTGACTCAATGGGCTTCCCATAGAGTCCAAGAACACTCGAAACGGAGTTCGGACAAAGAAGTTATGGCCATCCGAGTTGGGAGGCCTACGCGTAGGTCAATACGGCGAGCTGACCTTTAGCTAAGGCGATCTCATTTGGCGACCTGCATTTGAGCTGACCTCATAGCGGCTGACCTCTACAGGCTGACCTCTACAGCCTGACCTCTACAGGTTGACCTCTACAGGCTAACCTCTCGCATATTAGACTATTCAGGGTAAAAAGACCATAACTTGGTCTACAGAGGTCCGAATTGAGAAATTCGAAAGCCTAACATCAATTTCACTGATGTGGCTACCATTTACCAGAAGGACGCACTACCAAATTTCCTTTCCTTCCCACCTAAAAACCAGTTCTAAATTCCGGTTCATGTGTACTACCACAATGTGGCAGCTTCTCATGGTTCAAAATACAACCAACCATTCCCCTTAGGGCAAGACAACCACTACACAACCCTTAGGGTAGAAAGTAACCAAAGTAGGAGAAGATCTACTTCTTGAAGTTTGTCGAAACTCTAGGTGGAATCTCTGTATGAAGCCCTTCTTTGTGAGGATGAACTCTTCCTCTTGTTCCACTTTAAACCGTCGGTCCGGTGCTTGAAATTTAGAGAGGTGGAGTCTCTCTCTCCTAAAACTCTCTCTTTTGAAATACGGTTGCGCACCCCATCTCTCTCTCCCCCGATCGGTTGGGAGAAGATAGAAGTCAAGTGAGATGTCTCGCGCCGCTGTCAATTCTAAGTGGCTCATGGATTACCCTTATCACCTTATTCATCTACCTTGGATTTCCCTCCAATCATTTGTTGCCACATGTCCATGTGGGTCCCACTCTTGAGCTCAAGTTGACTGATTCAGAACCTGACACGTGGCACATTGTGAGTTACTCAAAATTAGCCAAGTGTCCCCCACTACGCTCATTGCCTCGAAAAACGTGCAAATTCCGACTATCTCGGAATTCGACGAAATTCGATGTGGTAGCTAGATTTCGTAAGACGATTCCAACGGTGAAGTCCGTTTTTTCATCCGAGATCTAGAAAATTTTAAATTTTGACCGAAATGACCATTTTGCCCTTTTTCAGAAAATTAGATTTTCTGGGTTTCTGGTATAGTAGACTAATGCTTTGAACTAATGAACTCTGAATTACTAAGATATAAATCACTAACTTACTCATGGTTTAAGGATAGTTTGGTAGAATATTAGTTTAATCCTTTGAGAGGTTTCTCCTCTCTCTGATGAAGATTCGATCAGAGTATTTAGCAAGGATCTAATAAAGGAAATGGAGAATTTCATCAGTATTGAAGGATGAGGTACCATCTAAATTGGAGAAGGCTTGCAATATCCTGTCTATGGGGGCAAGAATTCTCCAGTCCTAAGATCTAGGTATGAAGTACTGAAAAGGAAAAATACTTAAATCTTAGAAAGATGATTATATCTTACAAGTGGCTGATTAGATTCTTAAGTTAGAAATGAACATGAATCTCTAATTAGTGAAATGTATGATTGAGGGAGAAATCCAAACTACACCACAATGCATCTTTGACAAATTCAACTTTCCAACTTATGGCTTAGCTAAGATTCAAAATGATGCAGAAACTGACAATTATTCGTTGATCTATGTTCTAGTGTTGTCTCCTCGATAAACTCTCAACTGTTCTTATTAATAGTTTATGTACAATAGTGAATTTACTTTGTATTATTTTGTCGTTTTCCAATCATCTTAATATTGGAGTTCAAATAGTAAGGATCTTAAGTAGTTGGGGTAGTTGATTTTGCCGTTAAATCTTCCGTCGCCGTGGGAGTGATATATACGAACTAATGAAAATCCACTTTTATTACTTGTACAATCTGTGCACTTGCGGTGATTAAGACCAATCAAAATCTTTAATGAATCTAGTTTACAAAAAAAGGACAAACATATATTGTTCATCACATTTCGGCCACCAACAAGTTTTTGATGTTGTTACTAGGAATTTGATAATAGTCCTTGGTAGCAGTCCCATAAATTTGTTTATATATAATCTTGTTTGTTCACTGATCAATCTATATCACATTTTAGTCGAACAAATTTTTGGCACCGTTGCTAGGGACTTTATTTAGTCCATGGTAGCAGAGTCATAACTTTGTTTGTACAGTTTGGTCTATATACAGAAAAAGGTCAACAAGTTTTTTGTATTTATTCTTGGGGACTTTATTTAGTTCTTGGTAGTAGAGTCATAACTTTGTTTTATCTGATTTAGTCTATATATAGAAAAGGTCAACAAGAAAATATATGTATGAATTTTTTATTTTTTATTTTGAATTCATTTTGATGTTTTTAATTTAATTTTGATTTACAAAAAATCTTTAATATTAATTTTATTTATTTAAAAACTATTAATTTATCTATTTGTTTAAGAAACGAGCCATTCAAAATTGATAAAACCAATTTTATTTTTATTAATGATGATCATTTAAATTGATCATCTTATCTTAATTAACCTAAAGGTAAAGATTACAAGATATTTTTAATCAAAAAATGTTAAGATATCATTCATATTTTAGTTCAATGAATAAATCTATTTTTGTATATTAAATAATTGATTCAATCTAAATTAAACTAGAGTTATATAGATTAATGATTAATATACCAAATAAAAACAATTATATAAAGAATAATGTTAAATAACAAACCAAATATAAAAGTATAGATTGTTTTGAAAATCATTTTGATTTTATCATTTAATTTTGATTTAAAATTTTGATATATTTTTATTTATTTTAAAACTATTAATTTATATATTATTTATACATTAAAGATGTTAACTAGTTGTGTGATATTTCATATTATCATAATAACTTATTATCATAAAGATGTTAATTGTCTAATTATTTTTTTTGGAAGGAATCATTCTAATTAGTTAAATTATACATTTTAATTTATTAGATAATTTTATTTTTTTATAGTTTAGATAATGTTATTAAAATATTAGTTTTTTTTAATGAAAATAACATGATAAGTGAGATAACATTATATTATGTTACTACCATAATTACATAAATTCATTACTACCAACTTTTTAATAACATTATATAAAAATTATTAAATTTTAAATAATTTTTTCTATGATATAATTTTGTTCATCTTTAATTATTTTTTATTATTTATAAAGATAATATAAATAACCTATCACATTACAAATATTAATTTTCTAAAATAATATATATCTTTGTAGTTTCATAACAATTTAATAACACTATTATTAATAAATTACTCAGTATGAGAATAAATTCATTCACCAATAAAAATTATTTCGTTAGAAAATATAGATAAAAGTTATAACTTTTGGTGATGAATATATTTTTGTTATAAAAAATAAAATTCATATTTAGGGATAAAAAAATTTGTTGGCAAACCTTTCATTTTCATTACAAAAATATTGGCACTAGAAAAAATGCGCTAACTTTTACCGCCATATGTTATGGTGACAAAAATCTTCAATTTGTCAGAAAAGTTGTATTACTAACGAAAATTCAAATTTTGAAAAGAAAAGCTATTTTTAAGGATGAACTTTTAATTCATCACTTAATTTTCGTTGGGAAAAGCGCTGTTGTAGTGAGTATCCTATCTTGGAAAAAAATCTAATTTATTTCTAATTTTGATTTGATAGCTTAGACGTCCGGATCTTCTATGATTTAATATTTATCCTTTGCCAAATTGATCCCAAGCTCATTGGTACTTTGCTCCCTAAGTACCTTGGCCTCCCAAGTGCAGGCTCTGTTAAATAAGTGAGCTCACTCTAAGTCCGAGACTTCTGAATTAAGCGTCCTTATACCATAAGATTGCCTTAGTTGACTACTTCATGATCTGCTGGGACTTCACATATATAATCAAATCTTTAATCAAATTGGGATTATGAGGTAGACATCTTCTTGTAGAACCTGTAAAGGAGACAAAGGTGTGGAAGAATCTCAAACTGACATTAAACATGAGCCATAAATAATTTATAGTAAAAAAAACAACTTCAAGTAATGCGGCTTAAAAACAATTTAACTTGTTTTGACAAATTTCCACTTTATCTTTTGTCTCAACTTGTTTTACTTACCTCCACAACCTCTTTTCTTACCCCCATGAAGTCAATTATTACTCAACCTTATTAATCTTACTTATTATGTATGAGGATAAATATACTAATTTATTGATTTAGAATAAATTTTAAGTTAATTTAATCAAATAATCTTAATTAACACGTAAACTAAAATTAACTTGATAAGCTTTAAAATCAACTACTTAAGTGTCATTTTAATTTAAAAAAAAGTTAATTTGAGTGATTAAAGTAAAAAGTTAAAGTTTTATCAAAACCTTCTTTATACATCTTTAAATTATTTAATTTTAATTGTAAAATAGATTCAGTACCTTGTATAAAATAATTTATTTTTAAATTATTTTAAAACTTACTTTTTCTTGTGTTTTTTAATTTATTTAGGCATGCGTTCAAAGTTACACATGAGTTCAAAGAAGATTATGAGGTGAGAAGTATAATTTCCAATTGGTATGTGACCTTTTGAGTAGAACCAGACCATGATACTCTTGGTTCAAAGTGGACAAACGATATTATATCAATATGGAAAATTAGGTGCATAGAGGTTTTCCTAAGTGGTAAATAAAGTCGAGTTAGAAAAAGTCATGTGGGTGAAATCCTTGTTTGGCGAACAAAAGTGCATGTTGAGCCCCAAATCTTGGTTATGCTCTATCAGATAGGCGAAATGACCTAGATAAAGAGTAAGCCCTCAAGGTAAATGGTCCTTCTGGGTATAGAAAGTGGATGGATATTGTTTGAATGGAGGCTCACTTTGAGGAGAGAGGTTTGTTTGGTAAAGTGTCCAAAGTCTCACATGGGTTAGAAATAAGGAGGATAATGAAGTTAATAAGTATGGATAATATTCAATTGATATGAAGCCTTATAGATTAGAGCCCCAATATATAAAACCATGAGGGTTGTGGCCCATTTCCGGGGTGTCCGTTGACTTCCGTCAACCCTGCGGAAATCTATATGTCTCGTATTAGAACACACATAGTAAAATAGCCACATGGAGCCCATACATCCATACTCATAAAACAAATATCTCAACTATATTTTCATAGTTTTCATGTTTGTTCTACAAAAATCTTTATACATATTTACAAATTATTTATTTAAATCCACATTTCGGCTTTCTTCTCAAGAGTACCTCTGCACCTATACCGTCTCACAGACCCAGTCCACAGTACGCGAAGGGGTCCCAGCGGGTGAGCAAAGCCAGTAGAAAATTCTCCTACAAGGGTCCTCCCGCTAAAATGCATATGCAATGGCATATCTAAACAATCAATCACATTTCATACAATTATTTTCTATATGAAATGTCTATATCATACGCAGATGCAACCCCTCATGCTCGCCGCCAGGAGTCCCAACCCAGAGCTCCCTCACACTGGAATGCCAAATGTGAAATAAAACCGATCCACACACCCTGACTAACCATTGGACAACCCTCAGTTTATTTATCAAAGCGATTTGATTCTTTTCCTTTATTTTGTGGGCCCACGCAGTTTCGGGTTTACCGTGGGACGCGCACGCCTTTTTCAACATTTTCACGAACTTCACGTCGTCGGGTTAAGTATCTAACCGTGAATAACACAATGGGACTTTCACCGCAGGGGGGGATTTGCAAGCATTTGCCGCGAAACGTATAATTTATCATTTGATGTTTACACACTCGTGAATCTCTACCTTGGACTTTGTCCCATTTTCCCGAGTTCGACCCCACTCCTGCAAGCGATGAATAAACGCACCACGCACCCTTGGGCGTAGCGATGTGACGTGCATATGAAATGCACATGATGTCGATACATTTTCCTCAATAATAAACATGCATGAATAAGGCACTACATGAAACATTTACACCATGGATAATTATAATTGATACATATAATTTACCTCCATGCAAAACATATTAATATCAAAAAGCATGCATCAATATCACAATTCCACACTTAGCATGTTATTCAAGCAAGCCATAACACACAACAAGGTCTCAACTTGGGACCATTCAATAGGGTACCTCACGGCCCCTTCACAAACATGAACCAGTTTGGTTCCAAACTTCCACACACATCAACAACCCATAATACCTAGAAACCTTCGGTTTCTAGTTCAACCTAACTATAGATCTGGAAATGGGTCATAAAATCCATACCCATTAGTCCCCGAGGCTCGGAACTAATTTCATGGCCTCCCTATTGGCCTCACCTTAAGCAACCCTACCGTTATAAAGCGTTTAGGCTAAAAGTAAATCAAGCGAGGAAAATATCCTACCTCTTGGAGTTTGTGAAACCAGCTTTTGCGATCCACCGCGTATTAGATCCCAGCTAGTGTACCAACTTTAGTCCTCCCGAACTTTCGAGCGTCGACCGCTGGCTTAGAAGGAGAAAATCCTCCTTTTCCCTTCCTCCTTTCTCGCACTACTCTTTTCTCTCTAAGAACCGTTTCCCTCTTTCCTTTCTTTTCCTTCCTTTTTGCTTTTCTTTTCCTTTTTCTCTTTTCTCATCTCATTTCACTTTTCATTTTCCTCATTTTCCTCTTCTGCTTTTAGTCATTATCTCCCATTTTTGGATGAAATTGACCGTGTGGAGTCAAGAAAAATTTCCTCTCCCTTCCTCCAAGCCAAGTGTGTAGCTCTCCGGCACTCATGCATTTTCTTTATTTCCTAATTTCACTTTATGACATCATGACTTACATGTGGTTTAATATGAGCCATAGAATCATACCACTAAGTAATATTTCCCGATGTGACCATCCCTTTTTATGCCAAGTGTAAAGCTGCTGTGATCTTACGAAAGTGGCGTCATATCTTACCATGTGTCATCCAGCACTTACGCTTGGCGTGAAATTCCGACCACCTCGGAATCAGCGAGTCGACGTGGTAGCTAAATTTCGCGAGGCGATTTCAGCGAGGGAAATCCCGTTTGATCATCCGAGATCTAGAAAAATTCCGGATTTTCAACCGAAATTTCTATTTTACCCTTTATCCAAAATCTTGGATTTTCTGGGGTTTCACAAGGACATTAGACACGAAGCAAACATTATCATACCAATGTGCAGAAAAATGGGTACCCATTAGGCTTCCTCATTATTTTTCTTGATATTTCTTTTCCTCAAATCTTTGAGTTTAAACATACCCTTAGTTCCGATTTCTTGATTTATTAACGTTGACAACGTTATAATATTATATATATATATATATATATATATATATATATATATTTACTTAAAATTATTTTTATTTTAATAAAATATAGAATTATATAATTATGAATCACCGATTCGGTTGTGGATTCGATCACCCGGTCGACCCGGTGAAACATGAACCAACAACTTTTTCGATTCATTCACTGATCCAGTTTTTTAAACATCGTATAGAAGAGTTTGAGTTAGGTTACCTAACGCATCAACCCAAATCGTCAAACTCTAATAAATTTTTTTTTTAATTGGGGAAGCACAAGTTTCCCTAAAAAAAGTCTATTTTCATCCCAACCTGTAAAAAAATAAACTATAATAAGAGAATTCATCAATTTGAAAACAAAATATGTGAAATGGGAAAAATAATAATCTTTTTAATAAAAAGGCTCACCCAGCCCAACAACCCCCAAACAAAAACTTAAGTCAATTCTAATTGATGAAAGGCGAGCAGAGAGGTTCATTTTTGAATTTCATATTTTCCTCTTAGCCTTTATATATAGGTTATACAATATAATATAAATAAATAAATAAATGAATAAATAAATATATATATATATATATATATATATATATATATATATATATATATATATATATATATATATATATATATATATATACTTCACTATATATATACTCTCTTTCCAAACAATCGGGACAATATGGTCATTTCGCATATCGGGCAAGATCTTCCAAAAAAAATTGTGATAATCCAAAACTTAATTAGCAAAATCATACCTTCTATTTCTAGGTTGTTTTATAACATATATTTATTAGTAGTGGAAAACAAATCAATGAAATTAAAATATAGAAAAGGGAATTAGATGAGGCTACAATGTTGTAAATTATCTGTTTTCATTAAGATTTGAATCCTCTCATTTTCATGTTCAGTCATTTGAACGTTAATGTTTTAACCAACTGAATTAAACTTATAAACCAACCTGTTTTTAATTTAATTTAATTTTTTAAATAGTTGACTTATCCATCATTATATTATCCTTTTTCTCATTATTTTCATTAGGAAATTGTCCACATTTTGATGCTTGGGATGATTAAAGTTCTCTTGATTAAATGACCCTCCATCCCAAGCAAAGAAAATTACATATACGATATTATTAAGAAATATTTTGTTTTAAACATATCAAATACTCATAAATTTATGAATTTATGTCTCATGTTTTTCTTTTAAAATAATTTTTTTGGAGAAAATTGCCCTTCTTCATTTCATATATTTACATTACCTCTTAAAAAAAAATGTTAATTTTATGTATAGTAATAATAATAAGAAGGATATTTTTTACAAAAAAAAATAAGAAGGATATTTTTACAAAAAAGAAATATATAAGAAGGATATTTTTATAAAAATAAGGACAAAAATTGAAGAGGGGTTAAATTTCAAATTTTGGGTTTTCAAGAGGTCATTTATTCAAATAACCCTATTATTAGTCGATTCATTCTTAAAAGTAAAGGAAAAGGCCACGTATCAAACTATGGAGACGGCGCAGCGATTTATTTTCCTAGGAAAGATTGAGGACAATTAGGTCATTTCGATTAAATTCTTTATTATTTAATATTTATTAGAGTTGGTAATATGGTTTGAGCTTGATGAGGTAGCCCACTTTAGTTCGAAATTTTGGAAGGTTGGGTTGTGACACCCCAAATCCGAAGTCCGTTGACAACAGCGTCAGCAGCGGAAATCCTATGGATTTCGGGTGACCGTCTATCTTGTTGTGTCATTTATCGGGATCCATATTTTTAAAAATCGGGTGGAGTCTCTTTTTAACAGGAGCTCTGCAACATACAACTTAGCTATAACAATATAATCATAACCCATCGAGGGTCTCAACAGTAGTATTGATTCCATAGGGTCCATCACATCCATATCCCAAATATACACATCTTCACAGGGACCATTTATTCATTACAAATCTAAAATATGAAAATAAAGCGGCTTAAGTCTGTTGATGCAGCAGAGTCAGATCACGGCCCTTTTACCATATTTTATACCAAACTATTTATCTGATAGTCCAAATAGGTGACTACAATTCTTTTTACATAAAATACTTTTTATAAAAGTATTGTCAGGAGCCACATGTCGGCCTTCTTCACAATCATGGCCTCGTCGGGTATTTGTCTCCTGTACACCCTACGTACTTGAAAAGGGTCCCTAGCGCGATGAGCAATGCCTAGTAGAAGTGTACAATGGTTGCTCTGCGCCTAAATGCACATGAAATAGACGTACATAAAACAACAAATCATATTCCATATAATAATGTAATCCTATATGGAATGTTCTGTGTCATGTATGAGATGAGACTCCTCATGCCCACAACCCGAGTCCCGACCAACTCCCTCAAACCTGAAACACCAAGTGTGAAAAACCATCAAGGGCATCTCGCCCTTAACCCATTTAAAAAAAAAAAAAAAAAGCTTTTTGTTTTGTAATTCTAGACACCTTTGGATACCCGATGCCTACTTGTTCCTTACAGTATTGTGTATTTATGCATTTGTGGGCCCGATTTTCGGGTTCTCACCGTAGGACGCCGCACACCTATATAACTACCCAACATACAACTTGTATAACAATATAATCATAACCCATCCAGGGTCTCAACAGAAGTAGTATTGATTCCATAGGGTCCATCTGTCCATATCCCCAATATACATCCCTTCACCAGGACCCATTTATTCACATTTAAATCTAAAATATGAAAATAAAAAAGCGGCTTAAAGTGCAGTCAGAAGTAAGAGTCAGATCAGGCCCCCTCTTACCATATTTACATACGGAGCTATTTATACAATAGTCTGAGTATTAAATTATAATTCTTTTATAAATCACTTTTTATAAAAGTATTGTCAAGACACATGTTGGCCTTAACTTCACAATCATGGCCTCGTCGAACCTTTGTCTCCTGTACACCCCACAGTACTTGAAAAGGGTCCTAGTGAGGTGAGCAATGCCTAGTAAATTCTTCTACAATGGCTGCTCCTGGCCTAAATGCACATGAAATGAGCGTAATAAAGCAACCAAATCATATTCCATATAAATAATGTAATCCTATATGGAGGTCATTACGTGTCATGTATGAGATGAGACTCCTCATGCCCTGGCAGGAGTCCGACCAACTCCCTCAAACTTGCAACACCAAGTGTGAAAAACCATCAAGGCGTCTAGCGCCAGCATTAAAAGAAGCTTTTGTTTTGTAATTCTAGACACATTGGATACCCCGATGCTTATTTCCTTACCAAGTATAGTGTTATGCATTTGTGGGCCGCAGATTTTCGGGTTCTCACTTAGCGGGTGCCGCATGCCTTTACAACATTTTCACGGGCTTTACCTACGGTTCGTATCTAAACCATATACCAGGTTTTCACACGAGGGGTGTCTATCCTTACTTGCTTCACCCATTTACACACGTACTTTTCATGTCATGTGACCAAGAGTCTCAATTTGGACGTTGTCCCATTTTACTAAGCTCACAATCGAACACCAAACACAGTGTCGATTTACCATGGTCGAACACCAAACGCAGTGTCTACCCCAACCATGCACTCACACCTGACTCGACGTAATGTGACCGTGCATATGAAATGCAATCATGCAATTTCATGCCATGTCATGTTATATGCAACATTTATAAATTTCGGATAATTATATTTCTTACATATAATTTTCATTCATCATAATTTCCATGTTAATACATCACGCAAGCACATATTAACATGATTTTTACACACAACAACATATTATTTATTTTTTTCCAACAATACACAACAGCACGCAAAATAATGAAATCTTGGACCTTATAAAGCGGGCGCGCAGTCGTGTTCATCATTGGATTATTGTGATCACGAGCAAGTCACAAAACATGAGATGTCAGTCCTAGGATCGGCTTAATCTCGACCAGTCCAGAAATTGCGAAACCAATCCCAATTTGCAATATTCATTCGAGTACTTATCTGAGTGTCGAAACCAATCCCGAAAATTCAGCCCAGACTATCTGAAAGCAGTCCCGAAAATTCCTAAAAATTCCTAAATTTTCCTACACTCAGTCCCAAAATTTTGGAACTTAAATTTATGACCTCTCACGGCCTCCAAGAAAACCCCAAGCCATTAAATGGCCTTTAGGATAAAAATAACCAAAGTAGAAAAATTCCCTACCTTTTGGAGTTTGATGAAACTCCATGATTTTGGTACCCATGCGTAACTCTCGATGCGTGGATCGACTTTGCCTTTTGCTCCAACAAAAACCTAAGATCCAATTTCTGTAGATCTTAAAGAGAAGCAAAGAAAAAAAATATATATCTCTCTCTTTCTACGAACCCCCCTCCGTCCCCTCCTTTTTTACTTTTACCTTTTTTTTTATTTATTATTATTTTTCTTATTTTATCTTTCCCATTATTTCCTTCACTTCGGCCTTAGGTGAATGAGCCATTCACCTGAAGTGCACCACATGTCATGCCATGTAATCGCCGACATCGATACCTCAGCGTGAAATTGGCGTCTCGAATTCAATGAAATTCGACGAGGTAACTAGATTTCATGAGACGAATTCAATGGTAAAGTCCGTTTCGTCATCGAGATCTAGAAAATTTTCGGTTTTCAACCAAAATTACGAATTTACTTATTTTCAAAAATTGAATTTTCTTGGGTTTATATTCTTCCCCATACTTAATTTCGTAAATTCCCACATACTAGCACACGCAAACACAATACATCTCTCATGGAACATATTAGAACACAAAAACAATCGATGCACACAATGCGTGTGTTTTCTACACCCGTACCCGCTAATCCTAGGTATTTGTATACTGCTCTCGATAATCCCGACTATAATGACCAATATCGAAAACATTGGTAGATACCCCCACCCAGAGGCTCCTGATGTGTTTAACCTATAGCTCACGATGCCAATCTTTGACAAGCTAGTATCGGGACTATGCTAGTAGGCCACAGGTGTCGAGCCCTGGCTCGATGAGTGACACCCGAATCACGGGGGTCCCATGTCAACTCAAATGACCCACGGAATTCCTGGATTTCGGGTGTATATCTCTTCTTGATTGTGTCTCATTTATCGGGATCATATTTTTTTAAAAAAGGGCCAAAGTCTCATTGTAGGGAATTCTGACATATAACCTGTATAACAATATAATCATAATCCATCCAAAATTATGACATAAGTAGTATTATTTACAAAGGTCCATCTGTCGAGATCCCAATATACATCCCTTCTGGGACCCATTCATTCACATTTAAATCTCAAATATAGAAGATCTAATAACCGTCTGATCAGAAGTACAAGTCGATCACAACCCTCTTACCATATTTACATACATTATTATACAATAGTCAAGGAATTAATTACAATTCTTTTTACATAAAATACATAAAAGTATTGTCAAGGCGCATGTCGGCCTTGTACATCCTTAGCCTCGTCGAACCTTGTCTCCCCTGTACACCGTACTTGAAAGGGGTCCCCTGCCAAGGAGTGAGCAATGCCCAGTAGAAAAATTCTCCTATAATGGCTACTACTCGCCTAAATGCACGTGAAATGACATACATAAAACATCAAACCATATTCCATATAAATAATGTAATCTTATATGGAATGTTACGTGTCATGCATGAGATGAGACTCCTCAGCGCTGACAGTCTGGCAGGGCTCATAAGAGCTTGCAACGCAGTGTGAAAAACCATAAAGGGAGTCACATACGACTCTTTTCCAAAACAAAAGCTTTTTGTTTAGACACATTGGATACTAATGCCTACTTATTTCATATCATGTCTTGTGTGTTATGCATTTGTAGATACCATGGATTTTAGTTCTCACCCGGGCCATATACGCCTATACAACATTTTCACGAGCTTTCTGATGGTTTCAGTCAACAATATGCAGTTTTTCACTGAAGTGTCTATCTTGCTTCGCATTTACATGTACTTTTCATGCCATGTAGTCGTGAGTCTCAATTTGGATGTTGTCTTGATTGCAGGCTCACCATCGAACCACAAACATAGTGTGGTTAACCATGTCCTCCTGACATACATCGAACACCAACACAATGTTGGTTGCATTATTGAGCACCAAACACGGTGTTGACCCCAACCATGCACTCACACCCGGCGCTGACAAGATGTAGGCCGTGCATGGCAATCACAATCACCACATTATACTATGTCATGCTACGCCCAACATTTATAAATTCGGATAATTATACTTCATACATATATTTCCATTTATCACCAATTCCATGTATCATGGCTTTATATTAACATGATTTTTACACACAACAGCATATTATTTATTTATTTCCAACAATACACAACACACAAAATGACCTAAATCTCAGACCCATATAAAACAAGGCACCTCTTGGTCCCTTCACGGTTCGTTACCGAATTACCATGATACCAAAACCCACCACAAAACTCGAAGACATAAGTCTTGGGATCGAAGCAAATCTCAACCGGTCCCGGCGCCTAAAACCAATCCAGAAAATTGACAGATTGTTGTGATGTATTCTCAAACTTCTCCCGCACTCGGTCCGAATTTGGGATTGAAATTTCTGACCTCACGGCCCTCTAAAACCCTAAGCCATTAAATGACCTTTAGGTTAGAAATAACCCAAGTAGAAAAATTCCCTACCTCTAGGAGTTTGACAAAACTCCATGATTTCTAAGTACCCATGTAGCTCTCGTGCATGGATCTAGTTTTATCTTGCTCCACGACCCAAAACCTACGGTCCGATTTCCGTAGATCTTAGAGAGAAGTGAAGAAAAGAAAAAAAAACTCTCTTTCTACGAACCCCCCTCCGTCGTCCCCTCCTTTTTTACTTTTATCTCTTTTTTATTATTATTAATTTTTTCCTTATTTATTTATTTTTTCTTGTTTTATCTTTCCTATTATTTCCTCCGCAGCACTTGCTCAATTTGAGCCATTCCTAAGTGCACCATATGTTATGCCTGTGTCACAGAGCACTAGATGCTTGACGTGAAATTCCGATTGTCTCGGGTCGGCGAGGTGAAGTGAGGAGTAACTAGATTTCGCGAGACGATTTCAATGATAAAGTCCGTTTCATCATCCGAGATCTAGAAAATTTCCGGTTTTCAACCGAAATTACCATTTTACCCTTTTTTTAGAAAAAATTGAATGGATATGTATTTATTCATTTGGCGTGAAAGAAATCCATTACAAAATTAGAGAAGGCTAATTACAGTGAATGTGGGTAAGTAATTTCTATATTTTAGGATTTATACTCACACTTTTGATAATATTTTCATATTTTATCATTGTGGGCCCACATATCGTTACGGGATGGTGTATTTTTCCGTCATCTACCTACTATGTCTCCATATCCGTAAACATTTATTCTTCAATTTTGTGTGTTTTTTAATCACTAATTTTTCTATTTAATGGGTTAAATTTGTGTTACAACTATCACGGAACATGTAGGTGAGATGGTTAAAGTCTAGCTTAACTAATGGATTCGAGTTTGAGCCTTGGGAATATTGTGTTTTGTGATAGAGCTCTACCGTTGTTATGGTTCTTTGCGGCTCTTATGTGGATTAGTATATGGTATGGCTCAAAGGCTTTTTCTATGTGTGCATGAATCCGATCAGAATACCTCACGATTGACAAAAAAATAATTGTATGACAATTGGACTGGTTTTAAAGATAGAAAAATCAGAGAAACTGAAACTGAAACTAAAACTGCGCGTCCCAACCAGTGGTGGCAGCAATGGCAGCCAAGGCGGTGATCAGCCATGCCCCAATCATCAACCCGTCTTAATTAATATGAAATCTTTGTGTTATGGGTATGAACTTTTCTCAACTTAGTAGACGAGTTTTTTTTAAAACCATGAGAGTCTCTTAGGCTTAAAACGAACAATATCTATATGTTTAAGTTGGGTCGATACACTTAATTTCTAATTGTAAAATTGTATCAAATATAAACCTCAGTTGTCAACTGTTTACACGGGGATTAATTTGAAAGAGCTTTAAGAGAGATGAAACTAAAGGTATTAATTCTGTATTGATTTAACACAATTAAGAGATGATTACATTTATGGCGGCAAACACGATATATGTGACTCGGCCCGGCTAGCTCATAGGGCGCAGCATCCCTCCCACGTGACGTGCTTAGGAGCCTTCTAGAACATTCTCCCCGCGGCTCCTTATAACCACTTTGATCAATATATGATATCAAACTTGCAATTTAACTATCATTCTTTCTTTCTTTTTGGAATGGCGTTTCTTTTTCATAGTTTTTCTTCTTTTGATCTAAATATGATTTTCTTGCCTCGAGTTCTTATTAAATCCCTTTGAATGTGTTTAATTTGATACTTAGATATTACTTAAGCTTTGCTTAACATTGTTTTCATAATTCTTAAATTGATTTTGTCTCTTTCTTTTTTTGTTTAAACAGTTTAAGTCTTGAAGCATCGAATAAGTCTTGATTTGTTTGCTTTGTTTAAACATGATTTATGTTATTTCTGAGATTTAAGAAGATCGTTATGACATTGGAAATTGTTATGTGCTAAAGAAGAATAGGAAGGAGAAAATAAATAAAATTGGGTAGATACTTAGGTGGTGTTTGTTTTTTGACTTAATGTTGAAAGCTGAATGCTATTCGACTTCTGACATTAAGGCATTTAATTTTAAAATTTTCCTGACTTATTGTGAAATTTTTAAAATTTGAATAGAAAAGTGAAAATATATTAATTTTTTACTATTCAGAAAAGTCATTTTTTACTAAAAAAAGAAAAACTCCATCGTTACCCAACAAGAAAGGGTTAACAATACACACTACTAAGGATGACAATGGGAGGGTTTGGGACGAGGCAACCCCATCCCGACCTACCTCGTTTATTTTTTTCAATTCTCAAACTTGTCTCATTTAAAAAATTAAATTGGGCGGGACGAGGATGAGAAAATTCTCAAACCCGACCCGTTTACATTTTATTTTTGTTTTTATTTTTTATTTTTTATTTTGTTTATATTTGCTTTTTATTATATTAAAATTAATATATTTTATAATAAATATTATGAATTTTTATAAATTATTGTTAAAAAACATTCCTAATTATTATTATTATTTATATTAAAGTATAAAATAAAATAATAAAAAATTATTTTTAAAATATAATCGGGCGGGGGTGGGAATGTGATGCACGAACGTCTGAACTCATCTCAGTTTGAGAAAATAGAGATTCAAACCTGCTAAAACCCAATTACAATTAAAGCAGGCAGTTTCATTAAGAGCGAGGCGAGCGAGAACACAGGAAATAATCCGTCATGTTGTCATTCCTACTCTCTACGCAATGTTAAAAAACAAACAACTTAATACTTAATGTTATTAAGTACTATTCAACATTAAACTTAAAAAAAGTTATATTCAACATTAAGTAAAAAAAACAAACACTACCTAGTTAAGTTCCATAGAAATTCAATTCAAAGTAAGTGAATGTTCTTTTTGATAAGAAGATTGGGGAATTCCAATCAACAAGTCAACAATAAAAGGAAATTATAACATTTTGCATTATGGTGTACAAAGGAATATAATCAATTGTCTCAAGAAAAATGAAAAATAAAAGGAACAAAGAGAAAAGAAAAATAGAGAATAAAATTTGCTCTTATCTTTGGTATGATGAAAATATAGCTTTGTAAATTTAAATCATGAGTAGTTATATTGTGTATGAAAATTTGATGATATCCCTAAGCCCCATTACATTTAGAATAACTCATTAATTTGAACATAAAGCGCATATTAGGCTCAAGCCTATTTATCATTAATACATATTCTTCTAGAATCTCAAGTTAAGTTTTATTATTAGACTTAGTTAATCCTATGTTCTTAGTGAGTTATGGAATTCAAAGATTTTAAGTTTTTTTGTTCCTTTTTTCTTCTTTTTTTTTCTTGAACCTTTTTTAATATTAGATATATATAATGTGTAATAATCATCAAATAGTATGTACCATTGTTTATAAAAAAAAAAGGATTAACAGTTTTTAAGCGGAGTTTAAGTTTACCATATGGGAGATTATATATGTTACAAAACCTTGTTCGTAAATACACGGAAACCAAATGACAAAGGAAAGGAAAAATTGCAAGAAATGAGAAATTAAGGATCACTAGGAGTCTCGTGAGGAATCACGATATCTTTGAAAGCAGTTCTCTGTCTCCTTTGGTGCTTAGGGGCTATAAGATCGGCGTCTATCTCCCAGGTTAAGCGGCATACAAGCAACACTACAGCACCTTGATGCTATTTCGATAAAGCCCAAAATATGTTCGAACCTATTATCAGCGTACTAATAGCGGCTTAGGCGTAAAAACGCAGTCTAACCTTCTTGACATACAAAAGCTCACTTTATATAGGGCTGGAATGAAAAAACATTCATTTCGAATGAATAATTCATTCTAAGAATAATGATCATTCATTCCTTTGGTGATCGATATTCCAATGGCGACAGCTGAAAATGTCCTTTCTCTTATATATGCATATGTTGATTTCCTTTCTCTTATTATATATGATTTGTTATTTTAATTATAATTCAATTTGCAAGACCTAATATTTATTTGCTATATATTCTTGTAGGAACTTAATTAATCCATTAGAAATGGTTGAACTCATCTTTGATGACAACATGTAAGGTTCCCACAAACCATTTCTGAACTTAATTCACTTATATAGTTGTGTTGATTGCTTTAATTATTACGTACATTTAAGAACAGTCCGATGGTAAATGATTTTACAAAAGGTTAGATTGAATCTAACGGTCGAATTTAATCAAAATAAAATCCAACCGTTAAATTTATTTTAATAGCTTTTGGCCAAAAACGGCTAGTTGACTCAAAAAAAATTCTATAAATAACCTAAAATTACTAGTTTTCATATCAAACTC
>JAEQBH010007650.1:0-150478 GCA_016808115.1 Tetrastigma voinierianum
CCAACATATCGATGATGCGCATGGCCTCCCATACAATGCCTCATATGGTGCCATACGTATGCTCGCGATAAGCGTTTGGCAAGGCAAATTCCACTGAGGCAAATGCTCTTTCCCGAGCTACTCTTATGATCGAGACGCATGCTCGCGACATGTCCTCCCAACACACGTATGGTCCTCGATTGACCATATGCGTGGGTGGAAGAGGCGTACTCATAGTCGGCCCAGGTGTGCCATAACACTTTTGACTCTTCGAGTCTTGGCGAAGTAAACCTCGGAGTCTCTATCGGAACACTATGGATCTTGATACTCCATGTGTGAAACGATCTCTTGAATGTCTGGCAGGTAGAATCTCTCAATGTGAAGGTCAAATCATGCGACTAGAATGTCTTGAACTTCGTGAGCCGTCCACTATCTGTAAACACTTCATGTCGCTGCGGTGTGCGTGGTAAAGTGGGTCTAAAATCCATCGTGACGTGCTCCCACTTCCACTCGACCACCTCCGATGGTGAGTAGCCTGTGGCTTACGGTGCTCGGCCTTAGCTTTCTTGACACGTGAGACATCGTCGAGCAAGTCACATATTGTCTCTTCATTCGCTCGGTAATACTAACGGCGAAGATCACGATACATCTTCGATGCTTGCACGGAAATGCCTGGCAAATCGAGTAGTGAAACTCCTTGAGAATCTCCTCTCTAAGCGGTCGGTGGGGAACCACTACGTCCTCTATCTGCAGAAGACTACCATCTGCGTGGGCGGTCGGCCCTTGTCACATGTGCGGCGTACGGTCCGCGATGGACACTATCTATGCGTCTGCCCACACAGGCCTCGTCGCTACGCTGATAGAGGCGGTGTAGCCACTAAACTCCCAACGTGCCACGTGCACCTTTCGCGTGCGCCTTCAGCGTCCCCACGGTCTCGGGCATACGCCACTCAGGGAAGCTATCTTGGCAATGCTCCGTGACTTAGGCGGTCTTGTCGGTCACCATTTGCCTTACTAGGATGGTAATGCAAAGTCAAGTCATAGTCCTCTGGAACTCCATCCATTCGCGCGTTGCCGTATTGAGGTCCGCTTAGTGAAAATATGCTTCGAGACTTTTATGGTCTGAATACACCTTAAACTTCTCGCCATATAGGTAGTGGCGCCAATCTTCAAGCGAAGACTACGACCGCCAACTCCGTGTTGATGAAGGGTAATTCTTCTCATGATTCTTCAATTGGCGAACCGTAGCTACTACCCTCTGTTGCATCACGACACATCCTAGTCAGGCCCTCGAGACATCACAATACCTTTGTGTACCTGTCCCACCGGTGGGGACTATCGAATAGGAGCGGTAGTAAGCCTCATCTTCAACTCTGGAATGCCTCCTACATCGGTCATCCCAATCAAGCTTGACCTCCTTAGGGTCAATCTCGTCATAGGTGCTGCTGTCGGGAGAAATCACCAGTGAATCTCACGGCCCAGTACCCGGCCAATCCCAGAAACTACGTATCTCGAAGACGAACCGGCCTCTCCTAACTCGCTCCATGACCTCGACCTTCTCTGCGTCCGCCGACACTCGATCTTGCGACACCACGGTGTCCCAATCTCACCTCGGTGGCGAAACTCGCCTTTGCCGAACTTGGCGATATGGGCGATGATCTCTCGGCAGCGTAAAAGCGATCCTCCAAGTGATCCTCATGCTCCCTCTCGGCGGGAGTAGATCAATGTCATCCACGAAGATACGACAAGCCCGATCTAGATAGGGTTGGAGCCACATGCATGAGGTCCATGAATCTTTGTTGGCGCATTCGTCGATCAAAGGGCATCCTTTGTGCTTCAACGAGTGCCCATGCGTGTCTTGAGCGTGTCTTGGGGATATCACGTCTCCTAACTCTCGGTGATGGTAACCGGTGCGAGAAGGTATCTTGGAATAGACTGGCGCTCCTCATTGGTTAACAAGTCATCAATCCTTGGCAATGGTGCCGATTCTTGATCGTGGCCACGTTGACCGTCGTAGTCAATGCCTGTCGAAGGGTCTTGTCCTTCTTCTTGAAAAATAGAGCAGGAGCGCGTGGTGAGGTCTTTCGATCTAATGAACCTTGTCGGTAACTCTTGTAGGCCCGGACTTTGAGTTCTAACTCAACATTGCCCATCACATGCGGAGTCATAGAGATGGGCGAATTACCCGGGGAGTGTAACTTATCTGAGAAGTCTGACCACTGCGGAGAGCCCGATCTCGGTAGCTCATCAGAAAAAAAGTATCATGCTTGTCCCAATACGGCTCTGATGCGTCACCACGTGTGGCGGTAACCCTCCTCGCTCTGTCGATAACGACTACGTAGGCGTCGACCAATTCATCCCGGGATGACGTCGAACTTCGACATAGGGGCGCGAATTTGACCGATACGAGCAAACACGGTTTTGCGGGTTTAGGTTTGAATATATCGTGTTTGTGTCATATTCGTGTTAACCCAGCCTAACACGTTTAATAAATGGGTCATATTCATGTTGACACTTTATGTAATTGGCCGGTGGCCAGTTTAATTATTATATTAATTAATTAAACTATTTATGTGGCGCCGAAACCGGGGGTCAGTTAATGACAGTCGACGTGGAATAGTATTGGATGTCGGGTAACGTGGCTGCTTCATGGCATCGGACGAAGTCTCCTTTATACGGGAGCTGCATAAATACTAACATGTCCCCGGCAGTTTACAATGACCACACCTGGGGTCCTGAGTAAAATAATGGTCGGCTTGGGCCGCAACGCCGATACTCACAAAATAAATATTCGACCAAATATATTACATGGTTCGAAGTTTTACATTACTCTTAATTCAACACATATTAAAATTTACAATTCACAATGCATGTTATACAAAATCAATGTGCAACCCACGATACGGCTTTCTTAAAAATGCGGCCTCCTAGCGGCACAGATCCTCGATGCTACACTCCCTATGCACAGAAATGGTAATCCTCGACGGGGTGAGCAAAGCCAGGTGGTGATAATTTCCTGCAGGTTACTATGCACAAGATGCATGTTATGACAAACAATCACATTCAAGCAATTTCATAAACCTACTCGAATGTCTATATGCCCAAACACATGTCTCAAGTCCTCACTGACTCTCTCACATATGCCTAAGCCGAATGAGAGTAAAATAATCAGTTTTTAAAACAAAAACTATTTGTTCTTGAAAACACACTCTGCAGAAGTTTTGGTAAAATATTAGACTGACCCTCAGGCGGTCACGTTGGATAACCCTTGAAACAATTCATGGGCCTCGGCGTGAATTGTTGGACAATCTCTCGCTTACAATTACTCGGAAAATGAGTCGAAATTCGCTTTCACAAACATTTTTCATTTTGTTTCGTTTAAATCAATAAATATGTTCCAGCCTTTTAATATTATAAGTATAGGTCGTATGAATGCGTATGCTAATTCCAAATAATTTATGCTAATATATAAAACATGTAGATATATTAACATAATTAAATCACATAAATCATGTTATCTGGAAATTCACAATCAATAACACGAAATTAGCTCACATGGGCTAATTAACCAAGCCTAACAATTCATTTTTGAATCACTTACAAAACATTTTCACACGAAAATCACGTCACTATTCATGTGAGCGATTGAAACCTTTGAGGTTAACGTTCACGGCCACTAAATTTGGGATTTTCTCTGCACTCGGTTGAAAGGTTTGGGAAGGCAGGTATGGTATCGAGCCTCGAATATCCACTATGTAAACACATGAACAACATCGAAGAATAAACCAAGAAGGAAAAGATCCCAACCTCTTGGGTTATTAGGAACTCCACCAATCTAGGTGTCCATGGTAGCCCTCGCCCGCGTAGAACATCTTTACTTCTTGCTTTCGGAGTCGAGAAGCAGAAGCGATTAGAATGATCGGAAATCTGAAAGGGCGTACTCTGCAGAAATGAAATCGACAACCCTCTTTGCATCTTTTTACTTTATCGCATGTTTTTTGTTTTCCATTTGAAGACAACTATTTGGCTTTTGTCTCTTTCTCATTAACAATTCATAATTCCTATAATGTCCCCTTTGTCTTGATTTTGACACTTGGCCTGATCTCGACCGTTCATTCCCATCGTCTCTCTAATCTTACTTGACATGTGTTCTGAGTGCGTGTAATAGATGACTTGTCGCATCACGTAATCTCAGCAGTTTCTGGCACCGTGTCAGGTGCCTCAAGCGTGAATTGAGCTAATATCTCTCGGTCGGCGTGGTATCTGGGTCTTCTTGAGCGATTCGGCCACGATTTGAGTCGGATTTCATGATGCGAGATCTAGAAAATTTAGATTACTGCAAAAATTACCCTTTGCCATTTTAGAAGAAATTGGAATTTTCTCGGGTCTTACAATTTAATAAGTTATTTGTGTTAAATATGGTTATTAATTATAATTCCTATTAATTTAAATAATAAAATTAATAAACATGTTAAATTTAATAGGTTATTTGTGTTAAACATGTATGAATGATTAAATATAATTCTTATTATTTTTAAATAATCAAATTAAATGGGTCATGTTCGGTGTTGTGCATTTGCGTGAATAATAAATGAGTTGGGTTTGGGTTAGCGAATGTTGACATGTTTATTATTCGTGTCGGGTTTGAGTTGGCGAATGTTGACACGATTCGTACATTGATATGACACGAACACGACCCATCGACACGAATTGCCACCCCTACTCTGACATGTCCATGACCCTCAGGTCAACGTGATAGAATCTGAGATCTCTAACTATCAACCGACATATCATCTATCCTCGCCCTAATTCCTGAGGAGAACTCACATATAAGGGCTTATCGAGGCCTCGACCTAAGCCAGCTCTCTATCACGGCGATGTAGCGATGAATGAATCTGCGGCCTTACTTAGAATCAAATAACACTCTTGCCCACGTAGGTGAGATAGCAAAAGCGTGCCACTGTTATGGCGGGCGTCTGTGGCGGCTCGGTAGGTGGTATGCGGCGTAGACACGCCCTTGTATCCCTGATGTCCCTATCTGTGGGCCTCGTTCTCTGCCTCGACCCATAGTCGGCTTCTGCGGCTGTAGGTGGGTGGTAGAAAGGTGCTGTCTGACACTCCCCAGAACTAAAGCGGCTCCCACGGCCCATGCGGGAGATGGAGGAACATGTTGTGTCGTCCTTGTCCCCAATGCGACTAGACATGGCGTCACGAAACCACGGGATCCACGTCTTTGAGGGCGATCCCTCCTCACTTATGTCGAGGTGCTGGCAATGGTAGCACACCATCTTGCCTGCTTGGCTCGGCAGCTCCCCCGATACGTCCACGGCAGGATGGTTGCGATACGGAACCACGCGTGAACTAGAAGCCCTGCGCTTCTTTCAGATTAGAAAGAGGCCGACTCTCCTTCCTTTTTGCTACTAACACCAGCATCCAGGGGTCGCCGAGCATCCTCGATCTCTCTCTACCATGGTCGGGCGTCCCAATCATGGAGTCCATGTCTTGTGAGCGAGCTACGATCTTGCCAGAATGGACGATCTCGGTCCATTCTCAAACCTCTTGACCTTGGCAGTGCGTGGCTATAATTGTTAGCAAGCGAGCTAACTCCATGAACCTAGCCACATGCTGATCACGATCATAGTCCCTGCCCATTTCACAGGAACTCGAGCCTTCGCATGTCGGTAGTGTCAGAAAAATACTTGCACATGAATGACTCACGGAACTCTGCCCGTGTCATTGCCTTTAGATCCTAGAGGTCTTTGCCAAATTCCACCATGCCCAGGCCTCGCCTCTGTAGATGGAATGCGATTGGTCGATCTGGTTGTTGTAAAGAATTGTCCATGCGCCTCCCGATATCTTCTCAGGCGTAAGCCCCAATGAGTGCGCCCATATCGGATCTCCTCCCATATTGAATATCGGTGATGTGCCTTGAACCACTGGAGGTTACTCGAACCTCCTATCTGCACATTGCCTTAGCTTGTGCAATGGCGTGTGCGCAATCCCTCTGACCTCGACAAAGGGCTGTTTGGTCAAATCTTGGTGGTTGCTTGGCTGGCACCTCGTGGACGAACCTCTACGTCCTCTCTCGCGACAGCATCTGTGAAATGACAGGATTGCCCAAGTTTGCGTAGCGACTCACAGAGGTGTGCTCTGACCACTAGGTGTATTATATGAAAGTTGTAGCATTAATGCGTTAACAGACAATGTGAGATAGTAATTTCATTTATTAAATCATACCTTGACAATTTTTTGGTAAGAATTTTTTGAACCACGTGAATAGTGTTCATGAACGATCGGCATTGACTCGGAAGCGGTGCGAGTGGTGGGTCGGGTGCCTGAAGTGCACACCCGAACCTGGCTAAGCGTACTCCTTGCGCCCGAGCCTCACCGCAGTGTCGCGGCGTGCAGGCGTCGTGCGCGGCCCGTCGATTGTGTGCCGCTGCAGCGTTGGCGCGGCCGTGTCGCGGCGTGCGAGCTTGTCGTGTCGTAGCCCCTAAATCGCGACACAAAATTTGTGTCCGCGATACAATATGCGGAGTGCGGCGTTCTTGTGGTGTCGCGAGGGCGTTGGGCGTATCACAGCCTGGAGCGTATTAGTGACGCGACTTGCCCCTCACGTCACGATACGACCAGGTGTATCGCGACACACCCGGTCTTGGGGCGAAATGCGGCGCTGCGCTCCCCGATCGCACTCACAGTTCCGTAGCGGCGCTCTTTTGCTCCCAGCGCACACTACGCTCCCCGTAGCGCCTGAGCTGGCGGAGTATCGCGGGAGCCTCACAGCCATATCGTGGTCGTGTCTGCTGGCATGCGCACCCAATGCGCAATGTCCTGATAAAACTTGTTGTATCGTGACTGAACTGAAAATGGGCGATAGCCCACCCAGTACCTGAAACTTTTTTCACTCATCATTTTCTCCTTTGTTCAACTGCGTAAGACCAAAAAAAAAAAAAAAAAAAAAAAAAAATATATATATATATATATATATATATATATATATATATATATATATATATATATATATATATATATATATATATATATATATATATATATATATATATATATACTATATATATATATATATATATATATATATATTTTCATGTCTTCAGTAGAACCAAATAAATTCATCATAATTTATTTTATTTATTTATATTTATTTTTCCTGTTTTACACATTGTAAAACCTCAGAAAAAACAAATTTTCTCAACACATTTTTTTTTCCTATGTGCTATTCACAGCTTTTTAAATCACACAACATACCGCAAACAATTCATGTTATACACACTATTCATCAAAATGCTAATGAATGCTTGATCTAACAGGTGCCATCAAGTCCTAGGTAGCGGAAGTATGCCTAACTACGATACTAGCTATAACTCTAATATCCAACATCAAGTTATACTAAGGCGTGATGTTCTTACACCCATATGACCATGGCCTAGCCCAAGTCCCTCGAGGCCCTAGGTATTCGTATACTAGCTCGATACCAGGCGTGATGCCCCATTTCAGGGTTCAGTTAACAGCTACGTCAACAGCGGAATATTGTGAATGTCGGGTAACTTGAGCCTTGCTCCACGATGAGTCCCACATTTTCCAAGACTCAAGATTTAATGAAAATCGGGTAGAGTCTCATTTGTACGGGGAGCTCTACCTAAGCTACAACCTGTCCCAACATTGTAAAACGACCACATCGGGTCCACATGCGAGTAAAAATGGCCACTTGGGCCCATACATCAATACTCACAAAAATACAACAACTATATTACAATAGTTCAAGAGTTATTACATTACTCTTAATCAAAACATATATTGAAATTTAGCATTCTAATACATGTTTTACAAAATAAATATCAAAGCCACAATCCGGCTTTCTTCTAAAAAGCGACCTCTAGTGAGCGTCGTCCTCCCGTACACTCTGTACCTGAAATAATGATCCATCGGCAGGGTGGCTTGATGCGAGTAGTGATAATCTCTACTGCATGGGTTACTCCCCTAAGTGCTATGTAATGGCAAACACACTCCAACAAATACATGATCCTGCTTGAATGCACATGCTGATCCCATGTCTTAAGTCCTCACCGACTCCCTCACACATGCCTAAGCCGAATGTGAGAAAAATACAGTTTTCAAAACAAAAGGTTTTTATTCTCGAAAATTACTACCGAGTTTCGATAAATATATTAGACTACCCTCCGAGGCGAATTGCTGGGTAATTTTTCCGAAACAATCATGGGTCGACAACCGAGATGAGCTGTTGGAGCTGACTCTCCGAGCGGTGCCCGGAAAATGTTTAACACAAGTCTTTGACCAATTTTCATTTTCTTTCAATTTCATGTCATGCGCTCACGCTATCGTTAAAGGTGCCACAGGTTATATGGAATGCACTATGCAATTTCCAAACAATTCATGCTAATATATTTTATATGCATATATTAACAAAAATTAATTCACATACATCATGTTATTTAATTCATGGTAATAACATCAAAATTAGCTCACATGGGCTAATAACAATTCAAGTAATTCATTTTAAATCACCCAAACAACACAAAAGTCACACACAAATCACGTGAATAGTAGAACCCTAGGCAGCATTCCTGACCACCTGTAAGGGATTTTCTCACTCAATCCCAATCGTTGAACTGAAAACATACTTGCGACCATTCGACTCGGAAATAACATCACATCCCATCGCGTGACTCTTATCCAAAGAATAAAGCAAGTAGGAAAAGATTCTTACCTCTTGGAATTTTCGGAACTCCACAAAATCGGTGTCCACGCGTAGCCCTTGTAGCGTAGATCAACTTTGCTTCTTGGCTTGGAAGATGAGCGAAGCGGTCAGCGCGAAATCTAGAGAGAGTTAACGAACACTATATACAAGCAGTTCTCCCACCATTTGTCCGTTCTGTGAAAAATGGAGAAAAAGATGGTCTTTTGTCTTATTCATTTAATCTTTCATAATTCCCATTTTGTCCTTTAGTTTTGATTTTAAAAACGTAGCGTAACTATCCCCAGCCCGTTAATCTTATCCTCTTCTTAATAAATGCAGCGTAGTAATGCATAGTGCGTGTAGTAGACTTTTGTCTGTCGAGATATCTCACAAGGCGTCATATGGCACGAGCACGATGCCTCGAAAAATGTGAAATTAGGCGTCTCGAGATTCAACGAAGTCGGCGTGGTAGCTAGATTTCGCGAGACAATTCAACGGTGAAGTTCGTTTCGTCGTCGAGATACGCAAAAATTCGGGATTTTGACGAAATTCGCAATTTCTGTAATTTTAGAAATTAAATTTTCTTGGGTTTTACATAAATTCTTTCTACTCCGATATTTGTTGAATTCACGCCACTCATTTATTATGCACATCATCTTCAAATCACCCTCATAACATATAAGACACTGAAGTAAAATAAATTTAGTGGCAAATCAGGTTATTCCGGAGCGCAAAAGATCTCTAACCTTGGTGAACACTTTCATCAAATTGACTACTTTCAAGTTATTATAAATAAAGTTTGTGATCATCTTTGCCTGATCTAAAGTCTCCTTAATCTGCTTCATGTTTCAATATCTTCAAGCATTAAATCAATACAATCAGTTGCAAGGAGACGAAACAAATGCTGGCATTCTCCATCGACAACATACCCGGAGTTGCTAAAACACACTCATTATTAGTGACTACTTGTACAATGTTTCCTCCTAACCTCTTCAACAATCTTATCCATAAGGAAAATATGTAATCTACAGGTCTTAGGTATGTTGGTGAATAAATGAAGAAAGGTATATCATGCTTCTATCACGATAAACCATGAAATTGGCGATAGGCTTTCTGGTTCTAGAACTCCAACCATCACACATGATGGTGCGTCATATATAGACGTTTGGCCTTCAATGTGTTTTTATATATGCTTGAGAAGCTCTTGCGCTTCCTCTTGAATATGCATTGCCAATTTGGTATCTTGTAGAACCGCGATGCGGGACACGCTTTCTTGTGGTATCGATCATAGATTGATAGTAAGGCCCATTATCGCGGCATTGAAAGGTATTCCCAGGAAGAAAATAATTTAGAATGACTTTGCCACTTTTCTTTCCCTTTGCGGAAAACAAACTTTTATTGATTTTTGTTTTGAAGAAACATGTAGGGATCAAATCACCTTTGGGGTATGTTAGCTCATTCTCTTATGTTGAAGCCGTGTCGGGCCCGCGCTTGATCTGAGCACCACAAGGTTGTAGGAAGTCACTGCTTCGCAAATGCTAAGGTGTCTACGCCCCAAAATAACGACGACTTTACTCTCATTGCGTGTTTCGTTTGCGCTTCTTTTCAGTCGGTCGTCGACTTCCTCGAAGCTTCATCATAATCTGACCTCATCGATTTTATAAAAATGTTCTTCATTTAAAGAACTTATAAGTCGTTCATTTTTTTTTTCATTTGAATTTTTTGTTCGAAGCATTAGACATATACAATTTAATGTTTTGTGACTCTTTTTCAGTTACACTTCGACATCCTTCTACTTGTCCGAAGATATGTGCAATGTGTTGCTTTAATACTTTGTTATCGCCGATGAATAACTTTTACTGTAACACATTTTGGGGTTCTTCTATTATAATAAGTATCTATATATTGATTTTAAGAAGATGAATATTTTTACTTTCTAAATCACAATTAATGAAATATGGGAGAAAAAGATTAATAAATATTTACAATTATTTATCTTATCTTATTTATAATATATTACCACATTCATTTAATATTAATACAATTAGATTAATTAATCAATCAATAATAACATATGTTACCATATTAATTTTTCCGTATTCTTATTTATGATTGTTTTTCATAAATTATTAATTTTCAATTAATCTTATTTATGTTGGAAAAATAAATAAAGTAATATTTATATTTGTATTTTATATTGTTCACAAAAATATGATTTTGGTTTGTTAATTTATTCTTATTTTGTTATAATATATTACCATATTCATTTAATATTAATACCATTAGATTAATTAATCAATCAATAATAATATATGTTACCATATTAATTTTCCATTATTCTTATTGTGCTTGTTTTTCATAAATTATTAATTTTGAATTAATCTTATTTATGTTTGGTAAAATAAATAAAATAATATTTATAAATATTATTTATATTGTTCACAAAAATATGATTTATGGTTTTGTTAATTTATTCTTATGTTATTTATAATTTTTTATAATTTTGAAATTGATAAAGTTGCTAAATATATTTTCGATTGGAAACATAGCGAAAATAGAGGTTGAAGTTTGGGGTGCTAGCTCAGTTTAGGACAAAACTTTGTTGGACTTTGTTTCTGAATTTATAAATGAATAGAAAAATGTCCCTCATGTTGGAAGACATTTTTACTTGGTTCGTACATTTTCGAGCGAAGCGTAATACGTTCGTGGGGCCTTCGCGGAGTTATTATACTCCCAGTTTTCCCATTCTTGCAGCTTTCAACGATTCTCATCTCGCCGCGCATATCAGCTGTTTTGTGTTGTTATGTTGGTTGGTGTCCGGAGTTATGAATGCGTGCCACGCCGGAGGAGCGAATCGCCGTTCCCAACGAGCGATTGTCGCTATCACCGGTACAAGTTGAGGAGCCAAATTCGTCTTAAGGACACGGCGTTATTTAAGTTGAATTTCGGTGACATTCGCATTTGTTTGTTTGCGTGCTGGCTTTGCTTCGGGTTTGTTTTCTGTGTTTCGTGACGTCTGTTGAAACTCACGGAAACGGTACTCTTAAGACGGACACGTCATTGTAATTGATTGGTGCTTCGTTCGAACGCATGTCTTGTTACCGGGATTTTTCGCGCTGGTTCTATCGCTTCGCCGTTGCGGCGCATTTATTTTGCGTTGATGATGTAAAACAAACCAACCGGTTATCTTATTGCCGATTGGTTGACGACGATGATCGACTGACTGTTTAGTTAAATATTGGTTATAATTTTTGTTTTACGTTTTTTAGCGAACCGCGCGATTGGCTCTTAGGAACAAATTTTTCGTTTTCCTTGTTTAGTCACGTTAGTTTTTGTTCAACATTTTTTTAAATGCGGCGAGTTTTCCCATTTTGAATAGCAGACGAATAGAAAAAGTGGGATATGATAGAACTGTTTTACATTAAAAATATTTGTTACAGTTTATTTATTTATTTATTTTTCTTTCATGCACTGCGGTTTTTCGTTCTGTTCGGTATTACAGAAAAAGTTGTTACAGTTTTCGCTTCTGTTCGGTATTACAAAAATTGTGCAGGTTTTCGTTTACGCGGCTTTTCATTTTGTTAAATGACGAATTTGACTCAAACATTGAGGTGACTGGAAATATTTGGTCTACGTACTACGAGTTCTCATTAATTTTTAATTTTATGTTTACGGCGCCTTTGTAAAAGCATTATGTTTAGTTTAATATTTTTGTTGCTAAGAGTCGTTACGGTTTGTTTTTTATTGTGCGTTTTGTTTTTGTATTACAATATTTGTCTTTGCAGTTTTTCGAGTTTCTATTGTATTCAAATTTTTTGAAAAGCGTAGTTTTTAAAGTTTACATTTGTATTAAAAATATTTGTTTATGTATTCAAATATTTTCATTGTTCTCTGGAGTTTACATTCGAACCATTTGTTGCATATTTATATTCAAATATTTGTTACAGAAATGGCTTTGCCTTCGACTCCGGTTAACTACATTTCGAATCACGGAGAAAAGCGAAGGTTCAATGATGCCGATTTCAAGAGATGGCGACAAAAAGATGTTGTTCTATCTCACAACCTTGAACTTAGCGAAGCTTTCTCAATGAGGATGGTCTTAAGTGGACGTTGGAGAAACGAGATAAAGAAAAGTTGAGCTGTGTGGATGCATGGAATCATTTTGACTTCTGTGTCGCCAGCCCCATGTCCTCAACGGTTTGGAAAATAATCTTTATAACGTCATAGTGCGCTGGCGGTGAGGTTATGGGATAGTACGGACAAAGTGAAACCGAAGATCTTTGGATTGAAGAAATTCATTCTCGTTAATTTCTAGACTTCAAGATGGTTGATTCAAAGGCGAGTCTTAAGTCGGGTTGAACAGTGGTTGATGCGTGATATTCATCTTGAAGGAATGACTGAGTGAGACATTTCAAGTGGTTGCGTTCATTGAGAAAAAGCGCCACCATCACGGAGGGATTTCAAAAATTATCTCGAAACCTGAGAAAGGGCGTCACTTGAAGACTTGATTGTTAGTTGAGGATTGAGGAAGGCAATGGTTTGTCGAGGAAGAAAGTTGGGAAGAATGTAGAAGTTTGAGACGGCGTTGTTGAAGGATCTAACCAGCGAGAAGAGGAAAATGCACGGCAAGTGCGGAGATGGATTTAACCAAGGCACAGAAGTTCGTTGGCAGGGTCTTTAACTATGTAGAGTGCGGACATCGAACCCAATGGAGCGAAACAGCAGGAAAAACTACTGGAGCTGACTCTGTGGTGGAAAGATCTCAAATGTGATGGTGATGATATCAGATAAAGTTCATGATCAGGTGTGACTAACAGCAGGGATGCAGGGCGGGTTGGATTAATCTGAACGAAACAAAGATCATGGTTTGAAACTCAGATCGTCTTGTTTCATCTTGTGGGGTGTGAAAAACTTATATATGAGCGTTCAATGAGCCTCTAGGTTGAAGGTGTCGGAAAGATTGCTCTAAGGATGACATCTAGAAAAGCGTGACACTAGTTCAGTGTTGCATGAATGTTGGCAATTAGTGTCGAGCTCTATGCGCAAGAATGGCTTCAGGGTGGTTTTAATGACGCCGAGCCCAGAGATGGTTGTTGGATCTGACTGCGCGAATCTCTCTCTATCTCATAATACCAAGACACATGGGTAAATAATACATGGGGACTGCCATGTATATCATGAACACATTAATATAAACATATATATCATAGTTCAATGGCGTTGGCTTTTATGACGTGTTTAAATATTTACTTAAAGCCACATACCGACTTTCTTCTCGAAAAACTACCTCTCTTGAGGTCTTAGTCTCCTGGATGATCTCTATTACTGAAGAAAGGGATTACTCCTTTCAAATGACCAGTATATCAAAAATGATCGATCTGTTTATTTTGAATTGTTTCTATATGATCTCTTATATAATCTTTTTGGATATGCCTATTGCTTTGCCTGAGTTGGCAGGGCTCCCTCATGGAATACCAAATCTTGATAAACCCCAGTCACACACCACGACTAAACCATTGGAAAGCTCTCGATTTATTTATCCAAAGAAACTGATTTTGATTATTTTCCTTTTATTTTGTGGGCCCGCAGTTTAGGGTTTACAGATGGGACGCCCGCGCGCCTTTTTCAACATTTTCACGAACTTGCATCGTCGAGGATTCATGTCTGCAGTGAATAGCGTGGGACTTTCACCACACAGGGAGATCTACTCCCCAACTTGCGCCCAAAACGTAGTAATTTATCATTTGATCATTTACACACTCGTGAATCTCTACCTTGGACTTTGTCCATTTTCAGAAGTTCTGACCGCTCACCAACAACGATGAATAAACCTTACCGCACCCACGAGCGGCGGCGATGTGGCGGGTGCATATGAAATGCATGATGCCCATGCATTTTCCTCATGTTACATGCATGAATGAAACTTCCACATGAAACATTTACACACCATGGATAATTATAATTTATACATATAATTTACCTCCATGCAAAAACATATCGATACATCGAATAGCATGCATCGATATCGCATTTCCACACCAGCGCATGTTATTCGAGCAAGCCATAACACCACAGCGAGGTCTCGATTTGGGACCATTCACTTGAGTACCTCACGGCCCCTTCACAAACGTGAACCATATTGGTTCAATCATTGTCATCTCATCGACAAATCACAACATCTAGAAACTTTGGGTTTCTGGTAAAACCTAACTCCACGGTCATGCGGCAGTTAAGTAAATCCATACCCTTTAGTCCCAAGGCTTGGAACTAATTCACATGGCCTCTCATAGCCTCCCATAAGCAACCCCTACCATTATAAAGCCTTTAGGCTAAAAGTAAACCAAGTAGGAAAATATCCTACCTCTTGGAGTTTGTCGAAACTCGACGCTTTTTTGGTGTCACACATAGATCGGCGTGCGTGCACCGAAACTTCGGTCCTCGAACTTTCGAACGTCGACCGCCCGAAACCCGGGAAAATCCTCATTTTCCCTTTCCTCATTCTCCTTTTCTTCCTTTTCTCTCTACGGATTCTTTCCTTTCTTTCTTTCACTTATTTCTTTTCTTTCGCTCAACTTCTTTTATTTTATAACTTGCAAATGCCATTTACTTTTCATTTCTCTTTCATTTTTCTCTTCTCCTTTGATCCTTTTTCTCCCCTTTTTTGGAGAAATCCACATTCGGTCAATGGGAGGAAATTGCCTCCTCATTTCCTCAAACCAAGATGTGGCTCTCCACTAGTATTTATTCGCTTTGTTCATAATTTCACTTTATGACATCATCAACTACGTGGCTTCCGATGTGAGTAGTGGAATCCCATTCACGCGCGTGAGCAGTGGCGAGCCCTCGCACTATCACAAAGTGTCCACATATCAGTTGATGTATTGGCGTCACAACCTTCTTGGTACGTCGAACCTTGCATGGCGCCACGACGGCATTAATCGACGTATCGGAATCGACAAAATTACGACGTGGTAGCTAAATTTCCGCGGCGATTTCAGCGGAGAAGTCGTTTCGGTCATAGAACTTTGAGAACTAGGATTTGACGATATTTTCACGTTCAGAAGTGGATTTTGGTTCTGATTTTATATCAAAGCAGTTTGCTCTGAAAGAATGGATGTATAAGAAGAAGTTATCTTGGAGCCAGTGGAGTTTTGTTAAACTAAATATAATGATTGTTGTAACGAAGGATGGTTTGAATAAAGTTTTGGCTATACTATATTCTTGAGTCTTCTAACATTTGAAGTATGAACTTAAGTTGTTAACTATAGTCAATAAAAGTGAATATGGATATATTGTAGAAGTTTGAGGCGTCGAATGATATATGAGTGTATTAATTAAATCATTTTCCTGTTTGTAAAACTCATGTCAGATGGACGACTTCAGACATTTGGATTCAGCTCTGGCATGGAGATATATGGATGTGATGATAAGTGAGGGTGATAATGACATTTTATTACTTTTATAGATGATTACTCATGATATTATTTATGTTTGTTTTGTTTAGTAACAGATGGTGTGAATCTTGATCTGTAGGTTGAAGTTGAAACTTCGGTTGAACAAGTGAAACTCATAGAACAGAGCGGGGAGTGATCATGATTTGTTTGAGAATTTATCAAAGTTTAGTATGTCTCTTAAAATGACGCTCATGTACCACAATCTAATAGGTGTGGAAGGAAGCGGATCTTTAGGAAACTTGTGAATGTGTTGTCAGTTTACGTTACCACGAGATTGTGGAAGGCATTTTGGAAAATTTTTGTTTCAATAGATGCCAGTGGAAGACACCACAATATTCATTGTAAGAAATGGAAGCGAATGCCTGGCAATTATCTCAAAGTGTGGGGTGTTTGGCTAAGGTTGCGGAGTTCCTAAACCTAAAGGTTAAGGTAGGACCAAAGACTTTTATTTGTGTTTTTATCGGATATGCTCGAATAGCAATGCGTATCGTTTCTTGTTCCGCAGTCAGAGATCGGATACATGTCAATACGATCATTGAATCAAGGGACGGCCCGTTCTTTGAAAATATATTTCCATATAACATAGTATGTAGCGATTGATAATAATAAGGGTCTCGAATCGCATATCTAGAAAGTGATCAATGGAGGATGAACCTAGACGTAGTAAAAGACAAAGGACTTCCACGTCTTTTGGACCTGATTTTTTAACGATCTGTTGGAAAATGAGCCTCGGACATTCAAAGAAGTTGTGACTTCGCCTGAAGCCCCGTTCTGGAAAGAAGTTATCAATAGTGAAGTTGAATCCATCTTGTCAAATCATACATGGAAATCGGTTGACCTTCCTCCTGGTAATTAACCCGCACAATGTAGAGGTGGATTTTCAAGAGAATGAAGCGGGATGGTGCTATTGATAAATACAAGGCTGAGCTTGTAGTAAAGGATACAAGCAACGAGAGGTCTTGATTATTTTGATACTTATTCACATTTACTAGAATTACATCTATAAGGATGCTAGTGGCATAACGGCGGTGTATAACGGGAAATCCATCAAATGGATGTGAAAACGGCCTTCTTAAACGGAATTTGGAGAAGAAATATGTTGGAACAGCAGAAGGGTTCATTGTTCGGAGCCGAAGCGAGAAAATTTATCGGCTTATCAAGTCACTCTATGGATTGAAGCAAGCACCAAACAATGGCGTCTTAGAATTCGACGAGTCGTATTTGTCGAATGGTTTGAAGATTAATGAGTGCGATAAATGTGTATATGTTAAGCAAACTTCGAGAATTGCTGCTGCATTTTATGTCTATATATTGACGATATGCTTATAACGAGACGTGATGGTGAAGACTATTAAAATCAAATGCTTGCTTGCAAGTAATTTGAAATATGAAAAGATATGATTCGTGATGTTATTTTAGGAGTTAAATCCATAAGACATACGGAGGATTAGCTCTATCTAATCCCGATATATTGAAGCAATTCTTGGAAAATACAAGAATCTGGGTATTATTCAAGTAAAGACTCAGATAGATGTTAATTTGCATCTTTCTAAGAATCTTGGTAATAGCTTCCAATAGTATGCTAGTATACTAGGCGAGTTTAATGTATGTCATGACGTGCGGAGTCGGACATAACTTGTGCGGTTAGCAAGCTAAGTCGATTTACAGTTAGTCCAAATAAAATCATTGGAAAGCTATGAAACGTTGTGGGCTACTTAAGCATACTTAAGATTATGCTGCATTACGAGAATATCCGGCGATTACTTGAAGGATGCGTGATCTGAAGTGAATGCTTAAGCGGTAAAGACACAAAATCAACAAGTGGATATGTATTCACCTTGGTGAGCGCTTGGTGTCTTGGAAATCATCAAACAAACTTGTATTGCTAGATCCACTATGGAATCAAAAAATTTGTGCTTTGGATAAGCGGGTGAAGCGAGTGACCGAAATTTCTTGGAAGATATTCTAGTGGCTAAGCCCGATTACTGTATGTATACATTGTTGATAGTCAGCGGTAATAGGAAGGCAGGAATGTCATGTATAATGGTAAGTCTCGACACATACGTCGAGAAGACATGACCTTTGTAAGACAACTTCTTTCTAGTGGAATTATCACCATTGACTATGTGAAGTCAAAAGATAATATTAGCGGATCCGGTGTGAACGGCACAAATGATTGCAAAAACATCGAGGGAATGGGTTTTAAGGCCTCTTGAGTCATCATGCTTGGACACCTACCTAGTTGGCCGGAGATCCCGGGATCAGGTAGGGACAATTAAGTTACGAAGACGTTGGTGCAGCATCACCTAATTTGTTTCACCATTCCCTGATAAAAGACGCATTAATATGTGAAGGTTACAAAACTTTTAACATTAATAAACTATATGTTCAGAATCACCTATGTGAGTGTGAAGGAGGTCGCTTTACGTGAGAATCGCAGCGCCTCAATTCTCAAACACCCAAGCGAGATCAGTGCTGTTCACGTCAAAACGAACACAATAGTGAGAACCAATTTGTTCAGAAATAGTTGCGTGATTTGTCTAGGCTTACACGAAAGGTCGACGCCCAAAGACATCAAGTTCACTGATTGACCGAGTAAGTCCGACAGTTTCACTTACAAGGAAAGTTCAAATCTCGTGACCACTTGTATCCCGATGCAACGTTTCTCACTGAATAATCAGACATGATCTCATGTATTAATTCCGGAGTATTGATATCGAACTTTTCATTCATGTAGATTGTTGGGACTTTGGTTTCACAAATTCCTAAATGAATGAAAAGATGTGTCCCCAATCTAACGCACACTTCGCTTTGTCTACATACCTTTCGAACCGACATGTCCGTCGCGGAGACACTTCCCGGTTATTTATAATTCCATTTTTCCCATTTAAAAAAACAAAACAAAAAACATTCTCCCTACTTCACTGTGATATCATTCATTTTCAGGCGATTGTTCCCAAGTCGAGTTCGCTCTGGGTCCTCCGATCCGTACCACTTCCTGAGGAACGAGATCCGTTTCATCCCTTGCATAATCGTCCATTATCCCTGCATAAAGTCGAGGAGCCAAATTTGTCTTAAGGACACGACGTATTTCATTGGCTCGGTCAACATTCTCATTTGTTTGTTTCTATACCGCCGCTTCAGTTTGTTTTTCTCGTTCGTATGCGAACAAATACGACAACAAAAACGACGTTGTTTTATTCATCATAATTTTTTAAAATTCTGCAAATATACCAAAACGACGTCGTTTTGAATCAATTGTCACTTATCCAAAACGACGTTGTTTGGGTAAGTGACAACTTATGCAAAATACTCGCTTTGGTTTCGGCAAACTTCTAAACGACGCTGCTTTATGGTCAGATTTAAAATAAATAAAACTAAACTATCGCTTTCTCATCCCATAGAGACAAATGACGCTGCTTTGGCAATGGGCAATCCCAAAAGAGGAAACCTTGTTCTTAGTCAGAAAATGAAAATGAAGGAGAAGAAGAGGAAGAAGAAGAAGAAGAAGAGGGAGCATACCCACACCTCGCCTCGTGTTCGACTCAAAGCAGATGGCACGCCTTGGAATTCGGTAACGGGAGATCTCGAAAGCATTTGGTGTTTGAGACAGCAATGGCCAGCGAGCCCGAGGAGTGGTGCCAGTTTTACTTTGCTCATTTCATCTTTTTCATTCTTCGCTTCTTTCGGAATTTTGATTTCAAAAATCCTGCATCCGTGGGTAGGGATTCTCTTTTGCGCTTGCTTTGGTAGGGACATGGGTTCAAAATCTATGAAAATTTTTTATTGTTATTGTTGTGATTTGAAATTCAATCATGGGTGTTTTGGCTTTTCAAAGGAATCTTTGAAAGTTTGAAATTTTTTTTAGATTTTTTGGTTCTTCGTACTGAGGAGATTCAATTTTCTTATTTTCATCGATTCAGTCATCTTGGGAACTTGGTCGCTGCTTCATCGAAGCCCATTCAAACAACGCCTCGTATTCGCATCGAGCATCGGGCGCTTAAATCTCAGCCGGGTTACAACTGACCTAGTCGTGACACTAGACTAGATCGGCCTTAACCCCGATTGCTGCCATACGATGAACTTAATGGCGTTTTCCATTGGTACCCATGTGACTGATTCTCGATTAGATTTGTGGGCTTTGATACTTTAACAAACTGTCTTGGCGCTTTGCACCCTAAGGAAGCTAAATTGTGGGATTGTGATTTGGGTCTCAGTTTTGCTTCGCCAAGGGCATGCTAGTAAAAATTAATCATTGCATTCGATTCTGGTTGTATAATGTTGCATGAGGAGACGACCCCAAGAAATAACAACTTGCTCGCCATATGCAGAGAACTTCTTAGCCGGGAGTGGAGAGTTGAGCTGTTGCATCAGATGGAGGAAGCCAACCAAGTGGTTGATGGTTTAGCTCGTTTTGACCGTTGTCAGCAGATTGGGTTCCATGTGCAGTGACTAGCCTTGCCAGCCCTTGTGGAGGAAGCGAAGCGGTGCAGCGAGATAATTAAAATGTGTTATAAATGGCTAGGCTAGGCTAGTGATAAAACTCTAGTTCAATAAGCAAATCCGAACCAACCTATTAAAAACCTGATAAGACAAATTTCAAACCCGTCTCATTAAAAATGGAACAGAACGATGGGAACCGATAAAACTCACCCGTTGCCAATCATATGTTTTCCTATCAACTTTCCCTTCAAGCAAACAAAGACTTTGTAGGTAGTAATTTAAAATTACACACATTTACTGTAGATGCGTGGAGGACTTGTGAGGGTATAGACCCTTAAACTGTATTATTGGTCCCCATTACATTCCTTTGATTACACGTCTCCTTTTTTTTATATCCGAAATGATAAGGTTTCATCGTCAAGGACAATATGTTTGGAAACTTGATTGCATTTGGACTGTCATCATTCATGAATCAAATATTCAAGACATAAAGGCTATTTTATCAAAAAAAAAAAAATGATAATAATAATTATAGGATGGAACCTAGGTCGAGTTGGCTGTCAATTTATTTATTTATTGATTTGTCATTATCCTTGACGAAAGTAATTTGAGATGTGAAGGTAGAAATAGAATATGGTTAAGATAGCCAATTTGGACACAACATTATCCTTACATAAATTTAGGAAGGCAATTTGATGCATCTTTACTTACACAATTTGATAGAGTCAGAGTTGGAAAATGTTTTTCAAAAAATAGATTGTTTCTTAAAACAAATTTTTTTTTACCGATTCTTAAAACAAGTTTTAGATATTTTCAATTAAATGTAAGAAAAAAAATAGATAAAACTGTATTATGATGTATAGCACATTTATAAGGAATCATTTGAAGCAAAGTTGTTTCTCAAATTTCAGCTGGATAGACTTTTGTATTTTGGAAGAAGATACTAGAAGTGGTTCTAAAACGAATTTAAGAACCGTTTCAACTTTTATAATTTTGAAACTTAGTTGAGACGACGATGCCTTTATAACTTTAATTAACGATTTCAATTCGAAATAGCGAATACAATCATTATGCTATAGGTTCTTTATCATATTTGGCTACCTAACTCAGATAAAGCTAGAGGATTTTTAAGAACAAATTATTGATCGATATTAATTCGTCTTAAATACTATTCTTCAAAGAAACTTGTGCCAATTCAAGATTGGTATAAGCTGAATTTGTGAAGTTGAAGCTTGTTTTCTATGTTGTCAACTTTAGTATAAAATAGAATATGATGGCTTTCTTAAATTTGAACAAGAATAAAAAGGTAATTACACATCATGAACTAGATCTCAAGGGTCCTAACTTGACAATCAAACAAATCTTCTTTCCCACTTCTCATTCACCAAATTAATTCAAAGTTAGAAACCTTCTTAATTTCTTATTTTGACCAACTTTCTTATTTAGTATTATAGAGATAATACATGTTTAAAAAAAAAAAATGATTTTCAACGAGACATCAATATCAATAAAATATATTCAATAGTAAAATCTTAAATAATTTCTTATAATTTTACATTAAAATTATATTAACATGGATCCCATATTTTTTACTATTTATTATTATTATGCATTTCCTATTTAAAAAACGAGATTCGTTTTCGCATTTTGAAAAATAATTTAAAAAATGGTTTACAATCGCCACTTATTTTATTTTGATTCTAAAAGAAATTTTTTGATATATTTAAAAAATGAAAATTTGCCTAAGTTAATATTTTTGTTAAAAAAAAATTAAATTTCACTTATATTGAACAATATTAATGATTAAACTATAAATGTAAATAAGACGATTGCGCTCTTTTTTAGCTTCACTAATGGTTTTAAAATGCTATTCATATGTATATGAATCTGCTCTGAGCAACTCTGACAAAAAAATTAATGATTAAAATATTTAAAATTTATTTAATATACACAATTTTTAGTAAAAAATAGTTGTGTTGTCAACAAATTAACTGAATCTGTACATGAAAGAGTCATATTCACCCATAAATATAATCCAAACTTGTGGCTTGTGGCTCTCAGTGGTTGGAAGTGATTGGATATAATCCGAATTCGTGGCTCTCAGTGGTTGGATTTATTTTGGTTTGAGTTAGCCTAATATCCAACACGTCATTATTATCAATTGAGTTAGACCAGCCACGTCATAGGGGGTGGAGCAATCAGAGCCATCCATTTGTAATCAATTTCAATTGGTTGATGGGAACATTTCCAGCTGGAACTCCCATCCACTAATTGCTAGAGCATAGCGCCAAATTTTGGGTTGCTTAAGTAATTCTGATAATTTTAAAAATATGGAAATAAAAAACAAATTTATGTAGTGTTTTTCTTTTTTCTAAAATTAATAATACACTATTTTTTTTTAATTTCTATTTATTTTATATATCACATTGTAGTACTATACAAGGATTCAAGCTTGATAGTGATGAATCTACATAAGGCTTATGGGCAGTGACGAGCCCAAGGAAAAAAATATTTTTCATATAAAGCATTGCAGTATAAAAAAAACAACTTATCTCTAAACTTGAGGTCACTTGTTCAAATCGCATCCTACCTCTCTCCCAAACCCATGCAGATATGCCACTATTTTAAATTAGGGAGGCGCATTCTAAAATGGTTTATTATAAAGTTTGAACTTGACCTCAAGTTTGGAAGGTGAGTTACTTTAACCATCGTACTATAATATCCCCAAAAGATTTTTTACAAACTCCACTAATCTTTATTTTTGGCTCCATTATTGGGAAATGTTCTTAATTCTGTCTCGTAATCTTTATCATTACCTTATCATTCGAATCTAATGTCGACACAGTCCAAATTTATTTATTTTTATGTTTTATTTACTTTGAACTTGATAGTGACGGATCTAGGGCTTAGGTTGCCTCTCCTAGCTAGAAAAATTGGAAAAAAAACTCTTTATAAAACATTGTACTACAATGTTTAAATCTTGATCTCAATTCAAAGAAAAGTTATTTAACTATTGTATTACAATGCTCCATTAAAAACATTTTCACTCCCTAACTTTATTTACAGTGTTTGTCACTAGAATCTGGAATCTCTGATCACCATTTATCACATATCTTTACCACTTGAGCTAGTACTTAAGATGAAGGTTTAATACAATCAAATTTTATTTTGTGTTTTTTATTTTTGGGAACGGAAAAGACAAATATAACTTGTTAATAAAAATAAAAATATTGATTGAAAATAAAAAAAAAAAAAAGAAAAATTCAGTCCCACGAAAAAAATATTAATATAATAAGGAAGGCAGCCAAATCAGGACCAATAATGGAGAGAGGATGAAGAAAATAAAGGACATTGATTAGTTCGAGTCCAAACATCACATAAGGAATATTTCTTCCGTTTAAGTCATCTCCACCCCTCATATCAACCTTATTCCCACTAAACATTATACACAACCGCCATCTTCTCCTTCTACTCCCTTCTACTCCTTCAACTTCTTCTTCTTCTTCTCTGCAAAATGAATGGTGAGGATAGCCCTAATGGAGTTCCTGATGATCTTAAAGCTCCATTGCTTCCAATCCAGGAAATCACAGTAAACGACTCAGATTGTTCATCTTTCATGTCCTTGTTCACACCCAAGAGTTTCTTCATCATCTTGGGGCCTCTTCTCTGCACCCTCACCTGCCTGATTGTGAAGCTTGATGGTCCTGTTACCAGCAGAAACATGTTGGCTGTTCTTGCTTGGATGTTTTCTTGGTGGATAACTGAAGCTGTGCCTATGCCCATCACCTCCATGTCTCCTCTCTTCCTCTTTCCCATCTTTGGAATCTCTTCTGCAGATGAAGTTGCTCAATCATACATGGATGATGTCATTTCCCTTGTTCTTGGAAGCTTCATACTTGCTCTTGCTGTTGAGCATTACAACATTCATAGAAGATTAGCTCTCAATGTGAGTTTCCCATTTCCCACTCAATTCTTGGGGTAACTCCTTACAAATGTTAGACGGCTTAAAAACCTATATAGATTCTGATGTTGTCTATTGAATTCACCTCTAGATTTCTTATCTCTTCTTCCAGATGCGTTTTATGGGTTTTTCTTCTTTTTCTTTTTTTCTATATTTTAGGTAGGAGATTTAGAGACTATGATTTGATTTTTCATATTTAGCAATTTTAAAACACATTGTATTTGTATTAAACCTAAATATTAAAAGTTTGAGTTGTTAAGAGAGTTGTCATTTCAGATAGTATTTGAGATTGGTTTGTCTTGTTTTCCAATTTGAATATTTAATCTCTCGCTGATTTTAAAGGAGTTCTAACTCTTCACTCAATTCTTTCTATGATTTGATGTGATTTGATGAATAACATGGAATAAAAATCATTACCAGAAACTATTTTTTTGGGTTATAACGTAAAGACCCACCTTCATAATTGATTGTTATGGAAGTAATCCAAACTTGTGGGTCAATTATTTCTGAAAAAAGACGAACACGTGGGCCCATGCAGATAACCTTGCTCTTTTGGGGATCCCTTGAACCCACCATTGCTCCTCCTCGAATATGTGCCACCACTTTCTTTGTGAGCATGTGGATGCACAACGTCACGACGGCACTGATGATGATGCCGGTGCCACCGGAATCTTACAGAGGGCTGCCGGCGGCGGGGGGTTGAGCCAGTCTCCCCATGAACAGATTCTGCAGGCGGTTGTTCTTGGGGTGACTTATGCTACCTGGTTGGGGGATCAGCACTCTCACCGGCACCGGCGTTAATCTGATACTGGTCGGAATGTGGAAGAGCTACTTCCCGGAGGCTGATCCTATCAGTTTCAGCACATGGTTTTTCTTTGGATTCCCTTTTGCTGTCCTTCTTTTCTTTGCCTTGTGGGCTATTCTCTGCTTCTTGTACTGCTCTAGGGTGCTGGCAGTTGCTTTGTCTCCTTATTTGACAAATCCCATCTCAGAAGAGAGCTTCAAATGTTGGGTAAGCTCTAAAGTTTGATGCTCCATTTTTTGAGTTTAGATTTGGTATACTTATAAATATATATATTTTAGGATTTTGGGGTTTTTGAATTGTTAGAATAATGGATTCTTTCTTTCTTTTATTTGTATGTGTGTGTTTTTTTTCTTAATTGGGGTTTTCATAGAATTTGTGTTTTTGTCAACATATGGGGACAGGACCAATGACTTTTGCTGAAAAGATGGTGTTAATTGTGTTTTTTGCAAGCAGACAATTACCATAACCTTCTAAGTAAATGACCATTTTTTAAAAAGAAATATTGCATTTAACCCTCCGAAACTGTTATTCATTCTAGTTTCTTTGATTTCACCTAGGAAAGACGTTTAAATTTTTGTTATTTTTTAATCTAAATGAAATTGTAGTTGTCAACTACGACTTTAATATAAAAGTAAAACCGTAATTGACAACTACGGTTTAATACAAAAATGAAATTATAATTGGCAATTAAGTGTTTATTATAAAAATGAAATCATAATTGACAATTACGATTTTAGCATAAAAGTGAAACTTTATATAACTACAAACATTAATATAAAAATGAAACGGTTTTAAGGGCTATATCGAACATATGTTTGTAAAAAAGACTAAAAACAATATTTTTCTCAAGACCAAAGCTAATCTAAACCCAAATTCCCCATTTTTTGCTCTTTGAAAGTGAGGAATAGAAATAAGTATTTTTGATATATTCGTTTTTGTTTTCAAAATTATCAACATCTTTTCAAATTAAGCAAAGAATACAATTCATATTCTCTAAAATCGTTTTATTATTCAATTTAATATTTTTTTTTTATGTTTAACAAAAAAAAAAAAACTGAAAACCACACTTGTTCTTGTGTGTTTTCATTATCCTTTTTTTCAGTTTTCAAAGAGCAAAACACAAAGCTAAAGAGCAAACATGGTTTTCAAGGAGAACAAGTTTTCAAAGAACCAAACAGGATTTTCTTTTTATCTTTGCATCGAAATGAATTTGGCTGGTGATTTTAATTTTTGTTATGTGGATCGATGCAGAATGAATGGATGGAAAAATGAATAAGATGTGTATATTAATGGTTGAGTGCTGTGCTGGTGCAGATGCTAATATTCTTATGGATGACAAGGAACATAACAGATCATATTCCTGGATGGGGAGCTCTCTTCAATGGCCGTGCAGGCGATGGGACTGCCAGTGTGAGTTTCTTCTTTTTGGAAATGCTATTCTCAATCTCTTTGAGTTGTCTCTCCAGATAAGGCCTTCAGATGATGATGCTTGACCCAATTGTTAAGAGGCATGATATCGTATTGGACTAAATACTACGAGCTTGAGGTTTTAGGAAAATTGGGTTTTTAACCTGGTATTAAATCTTGGCTTTGAGTCATATAACGACTAAACCCAATTATTTCGATATTGTTACCAAAGCTTGGTTTCGAGTCATGTAATGACCCAGTTCAACTATATAGATATTGTTATGAGCCTTGGTTTCAAGTCGCGAACGACTCACCCAACTTCAGACATTCGCTTGCATCTAGCGAATCCTCATGATTTTAAAACACATTTACTAGGTTAAAATGAGTCTATACTTATATATGACATCCTCTATAGAAACACAACATCCTCATTGTGTCCTATGGGATTTGGGGTCTAAACGGACAAACACCCTCTACAGGGCCAAAAGGACACACACCCCTACACCTAGGTTAGGGATCGGTTTTAATATGATTTGTAACAACCCAGCCCAACCATGTGATATTGTCTCATTTAGACGCAAGGGACCTTTAAAGCTATAAACGCTCCTACTAAATCGGTGTTCTCATACTTATATAATACTGTAAACTTTCTCCCTATCGACATGGTGATATGACAAGTCAGCCTTCCAATTTAAGTATCTATTCCCATTTATATATTGATCCATTGGTTTGTTTTCCTTTCCACGCTCGGTATATGGTTGACTAAAACTGTTTATTTCCACACCAATGTGTAGCGAGTGATGGCAACCTATTGTTCATAATCCCTACCAAGAAGCAAAAGGGGGAGAAGCTGATGGACTGGAACAAATGCAAGAAGCTGCCATGGAACATCGTACTGCTGCTAGGCGCCGGCTTCGCCATAGCCGCCGGAGTCAAGTCGAGCGGCCTGGCAGACGTGACTGTCAACGGCTGGGCCCAGCTTCCTGGAACATGCTCCATACCTAGCCATTGCTCCTGCAGTCTGTCTCATAAGCAGTACAGTAACTGAATTCACCTCAAACAATTCCACAACAACACTAGTTCTTCCCATTCTCATCCAAGTAGCTCAAACAATGCATGTCCACCCACTCCTTCTCATGGTTCCTGGAGCCATTGGAGCACAGTTTTCTTACTTGCTGCCCACTGGAACTCCTTCGAATGTTGTTGGGTTTACGACAGGACACATTGAAATCAAAGACATGATGAAGATAGGAGCTCCTCTTAAGGTTGCTGGAATTGCTGTAACAGCCCTTCTAATGCCTTCACTTGGTAAACAATTTATTTGTTCATTTTTTAATTCGTTAACCAATTTGTTAATATTTTTAGAATCCCTTTTATCTTGTCATATAGTAAGAAGAAGGTTTCTCTATATATATTCACTTCAATTTGGAATCAAGGTCTAATTTAAGCTAGTATTTCCAATACTTCTCCTCACATAGAGGCTGAGTTTTTATTTTTCTTTTTTCGATCCTTCTAGAGGATGATAAGTGTGGAGACTCCTTCACCAGGATTCAGACACTTGACCAACTCTAATACTGTGTTAATATTTTTAGAAACCCTTCACCTCCCACTAGAAGGCTTATAGTAAAAGGAAGGTTCCTCCATATATATTTATTTCATATAATCGCTGGCCCGCCGACAGACTTCCAAAGACTCCCTTACACATGAAGGCTGGGTTTTTTCTTTTCTTTTTCCGATCTTTTTAGAGGATGATAAGTGTGGAGCCTCCTTCACTATGATCTAGACACCTTGACAGCTTTTTTAATACCATATATATATATATATATATATATATATATATAGTATATATATATATATATATATATATATATATCAATTGTGGGACTTCGAACACAATTTCTTGAATTTTGATTCATCATATATGTGTTAATGACTTATGTAATTGCTTCTTGCAGGAACATATGTCTTTGGGACAAACAAAGGAATATGACACCATAAAAATTCCCCCAGTGGTTGGCATGTCCTCTACAAACAAGGTGCAATGCATACTATAGGCTTGGTATCTCAACTATGACAAGCCATTATTCTTGGCGTATAAGTAGCTTCATTGTATAGTAATAAGCAAAGGAAAGAAAAAAAAAACAGTTCTGAGAAGAATCATGAAAGGGGAAAAGCTCCATGGTTTTCTCCTGTTGCAATTGTTCATTTATCTAATGATTCTTCCCATATTGGATTTGTAAGTTCTTCTACTTTGTCTATGATCATCAATTATTAAAAGTGGATTTTGAGTCTACTTCCACTTAAGCAAATTGTTGTACTCTCCTTGTCAACAATGGTAAGGTAACTAAGGGCATGTTTGATTACAGTTTTCGAAAACTGTTTTTTGTTCTAAAAAATAAGGATAACAAGAAAAACATGGAGGACAAGGAAAATAAGGAGAAGATGCATGTTTGATTTCCATTTTTATTTTGTTCTAAAAAAACATAGAGAACATAAAAAACATTAAATTCATAGAATAAAAACAATTTTCAGAGAACATTGAGCTTGTTAGGTTCTTGTTTTTGAAAACACAAAAAACACAATTTTGATGGAAAAATAGTCTTTAAAAACAGGTTAATCAAACATGCCTAAACCTCACTCTCAAGAATATAGTTCAGAGGAACATGCACAATTACTAGATAACATGCAAATAGATTCCACTAAACTTTCTAGAAACCAATTAGGCCCCTGAAAATCAAGGTTTGGGTTGCATCAACATGTTTAATTTAGGCAAATTACTCTTGGGCTAAAAACTCAGCTGCTGCTCTTTAAATATGGTACAGATTCTACAGAATAATGTAATCTCACTGTCGTTTTCTGCATATATAGTAAATGTCTTTACATGTTTTTAAATGTCCATTGAATTTCTCTCATTTACTAATGTCATAATTCTCCGCAGAAAACCAAAAGTCATACTTGTGGATTCATAATTTCCTGCAGAAACAACTGTATTCCATACGATCATATCAAGAACTCATTCAAAAATCTCAGACGTTGCTCCAAACACTCCCAATGGAATCCTCTGAACTCCATTCCTCTTCTGTGTCGTCTTCTTTGTCATTTCTAGGCAAATGCAGCAGCCCCAGAAGCAGTGATAGCTGGAGGATGGAAATGAGATTCCAGACGTGAACAACAACACTACATACAGGATCTAGGCATGTTCGCTGTGCAAGCATACAACAACCTAACCGGCTCCAACCTCTTCTTCTACGCGGTTTTTCAGGCTCAGGCGCAGATCGCTGAAAGCCTGAATGTCAGAATGGTGATTCAAGCGCTTGAAACTCAGCTGCCGAAGATGTATAAAGCTTATGTTTGGGAGAAGCCATGGGAGAACTTCAAGAACCTTACCTTCTTTGAGACTGTTCTGGCCTAATATTTTTGGAACCTATAAATCTTAATTTCTAACCTCTGTGTGTAATAATTCACCGGATCTGGTGATGTTGTTGAGTTTCTTGTTTGGAGATGTCGATTTGTTATTTTTCTTCTTCCCTATGGTAGTACCTGTTGTTCAAATTTTTCGCTCAAAACCGTAACCAAAATATACGGCCAAAACAAACCTAACAATAATTGTAGCGTATCCGTTCAACGATAACGCCATGGCCCTAAGCACGACTCACTTTACCATCGGCGACGCGGACAATCGTCTCCCGCGATAATCCGATCTCGTTTCTTTCTAATGCAGACGGACGGAGGACCCCGACGAACTCAATTTGCAGAACAATCACACAAAATGAAATGATATTAAGGAGAATATTTGTTTTCTTAAAAAATGGGAAAAACGGGAATATAAATAACCTTATGTCTCCAATTAACGCATGATGTCGGGTTCGAAAATGTATGAACCAAGTAAAGGCCTATTCACTTATGACATCTTTCATTCATTTGTGAATTTGTGGTTCCCAAATGTTATTTCAGATCGTTAAGCTAGTACTTAGGTACTATGTAAGTGTAACACAATTATTTTCTATAAGATCGCTTTTAAAAATATAATGATATAATAATAAGAGCCCTAGGTTATAAACAGTGTAGAGGGTAACTAGCGGAGATTGTAGTAACTTTTATTATTTAAGCTCTTATCTGCATATAAGTATTATCTAGTTTGATAAATTCCATCTATTTTTGATATAATTGTATTGTTCCGCTAGTTACCCTTTATTGAGTTTATAGAGCCTAAATATAATGGTATCAGAACCCTAGGTTCAAATAAAATAAAACGTTGAAATGATATAATAATGCTAGAATTTCTTTTGTTTAAGGAAATATGAATAACAAAATTCAAAGAAATCAGGAAAATAATAGTATTTTATTTTAAAAATAATATAAAAATAAATTATCCAAGAGTCTCAGAAGATAACATTGAAATTTATGATCTAAAACAATTTGACATGTAATATTGTTTAATGCGACAATGTAAGTTATGCAGAAAATATTTGTTATAACATAAACATGATAGATTTAACTGAAAATCGAAAAATAGAAGAATTTAAAATAGAAATCACAAAAACAATTATAAATATAACAGAAAATCATATTCAATATCATATGGAAGAATTATGTGATTGTGAAAAATTTGATAGGATGATTAGATTACTAAGTAATATAAAAACTTTCTTAAAATCTTTAGGATAAAATCAACACCGACATTAATATAAAATAAAAAGCAAATAAATGGTAAAAATTAAGTAAAAAAGCAAATGAATAGTAAAAGATCAAGTAAACAGGCAAATGAATAGTATTAACAAAAAGATAAAAGTACAAATTGAAAAAGTTTTGAAAAAACGTGTTGAAAGAAAGTTGGATATAACTATGACAAGTATGACAATACTCTTGATAAATTCTAAAACTTTACGAGTAAAATATGACGAAAATCCTAAAATAGGATATAACATAAAAATTAAATCATGAAGATAATAAGAGAAGAAGATGATTATGATCTAAATGACATAGTATTAATGGAATCTTTACCTTATTACAAATTAGAATTTATAACAAATGATTGGATATTAAAAACACTGTATATCTAAGCCTCAAATATCTTTACAATAATCAATGACAATTATACAATTAAATCTCCCTCAGGAAATGAAAGAAGACATATTAATAAAAGCCAAAATAGAAAATTTAAAAACAAAAATATAGTTAATGATAATTACTTTAGATTTAAATTTGGTAAATGATAATATTGATAATAATATTCAAGAAGCTTATAATCAAGAAGAAAATCTTAGTGAAATATTTTATAGTAATCTAAATAGGATAGAAAGTCCAAATATATAAGTCAATTAAATATGAGTGAAATGACAATAAAAGCGTTTGTACAAAAGTCAATAGACCAATATTTAGAAAAAGAAAATTTATATAAAGACTACTAGTAGCAAAATGAAAAAATAAAAAACACAAAGGTATAAAATGATTATGGAATACTTAGAAAGTAGTTTATCTCTCTCTATAAAATCTAGTCCAGAAAAATATGTAGAACTTATAGATATGATAATACTTGATATAGTAGACAATTACAATGAATATTTACCCTTTAGGGTTAATTTGGATCTAGAAATAACAAGGTAATAGAAAAAATTAAACTTTGCAGAAATGGAGAAACAACTAATAATAATTAAAAATCTAATGTTAAGAGAAATAAGAAACTTATATCCAAAAGATAAAATAAAAATCAAAGAATGGAAAAAATTTATAAAAGAAAGAGTTATAAAAACCAAATAACACGAAATCTAGAAAAATAGAAATATTAATGGAGGAAATATTGAAAGCTATAAAAAGAACAGATAATAAATTAGAAAAATAGAAGAAAAATAAATAAATTAGAAAATATAATGATAAATATAGAAATATAGCAAAATACTTTATTAGTTTAGGGAAAGATCTTGTACATGTTAAAGGAATAACTGAAAAAATAGTAGAACAAATAATATTTAGAAAATATCCTAAAAGAACAATAAAAAGAGAAGACATAGAAAAAGGAAGCCTAGATGAAAAGTTGTTAGAACAATACTTAGAATTAGAAAATAAAAGAAAAATAAGAGAAGGAAAACAAATAATAGAAGAAGAGACTGTAAAAGAATGAGCCAAATAAGTAATAGTGAAATAGAAGATATAATGATAGAAATACAAAGAATGAATTTAAATGAAACAAAAGAGGTGAATCCTATAGGACATGTAGGAGGACCTAGTAAAATAAAAGAAGAACACCTAAATACGTTTGAAAAACAATACCGAATGCCTAAATATGAACCAAGAGAAACAAAAATTGAACAATTAGGAAATAGAAGTGTATACCTAGATATAGATTGTCAAAAAGATCTTAAAACGGTATTAAAGAAATGGTCTCAAGTAATGACATTATATTTTATGACACAAGGAACAAGGTATAGTTCTTTCAGAAAAGAAAGTTGAAATCAAGAAAAAAGAAATAGAATTTCTAGGAATGATAATAGATTCTAAAGGTATAAAATTACAATCACATATAGCCGAAAAAGTAAAAGATTTTCCTGATGAATTAAGAACTAAAGAAATGATACATAAATTTTTAAGATGTTTAAATTACTCCTCTAATTTCATAAAAGTAACTCAATAGAGGGTAACTAGCGGAACAACACAATTATATCAAAAAGAGATGGAATTTATCAGACTAGAGAATACTTATATGCAGATAAGAGTTTAACACAAAAGGCTGCTTCACAATCTCCCGCCACCCGTTATACGTGAAATAATCCAAAGGGCCTTTGTATCTTAGCGACAACAAATCTCTTCTTCCTTAACGCCCTCCTGGCTTCACGATATCGGGACAAGTCAGTATTGAAGACACTCACTATATAGATTGACACATAGAAAAGATATATGGGGAAACCTTGATGAGTGTCTAAAATGCTCATGTCATATCCTCGTCCTTCCTATGTTTTAGTTCTATTTTATATATTAATAAGTGCATTATTGCTCGATATCTGATTTTTGGATCTTGTGTGCATTGCCGGTGAATATGGTGGTTTTCAGAAGCTTTTTGGAAATGCAAAGAAGAAGAAGTGAAAACCCAGAACGTCGCAACGTTGCAACGTCGCGACGTTTGGTCAACAACAGAAAAGTCAAAGAGCGGCCCAACGTCGTGACCTTCCAACGTCGTGATGTTGCGACGTTTCTACTATTCCTGCATCAGAATTATAAAAAGCACGGGCGACCTAATTTTGGGGAGGATCGAAAGACGTACGGATGAGGAGCGGAAAATGAAGCAGGAGCAACCCGAGAGATCGAAAAGACTCATCTTTTTGTATTTCTCTTCTCAAAACCATTAATGATTTATAGAACTATGCTTGTATTAAATTCCGATATGTTATAGATTTATTTTCTAGGGTTTTGTTGAACCCTACTTCAAGTGTATGGAGTAAGGTTTAAATATAATCTTATTCAATTTATTTATGATTTATATCGATTTGCTCTATGTCTGTGGTTTATTTTCATGGTGATGTCTGGCCAACATTGACATGATCTTGCTGGGTATCTGAGATTGGGATAAGGACTCTGTGGAAATGAGTAGAGCAACCTCGTCAATCTGAATAGATATCCCGATTCCGAGTGTAGCGACAGGTTTACATTTAAGCATTTTGGAGTATAGGGTCGGGGTAGATGCACCCAACCCTACTGGCGAGATAGGCGGATATACCTTGAGAGAGGGAATCTCGTAGGCATGATCACCCCGCAATCAAGAATTCATTAATAGATTGAATAATAATTCCTCTAGGTAATAATCCATCAAATGTGGCAAGGGTAGGCAAAACCCTAGTTTTCACAAGATAATTAGATTTAGTTTTAAGTCCATACATTAATTAGACATTCATTAAGAGTTTAAGTCCAGATAATATCGTAGGGCCAATTCCAGTAGTCAACGCACTTCTCCCCGGATCGACATTCGTATTTCTAAGACACTATACTTGATATGACGTGTGTGCACTACAAGCATTACAGGGCGCTTTGCCTAGTTTATACAAATCACACATCACGTTATCGGCCTATCAAACCTCAAACTTTTATTTCATAAAAGCACTCTCTTATCTTACATACAAGTTCTTCTAGCAAGTTCTTAACTCCATTACAAACCATACAAAGATAGAGCATATGATTTTTTCTTATGCCTTTCTAACAGAAACCTTCAATTTATAAGTGAGTTGTCTATTGTTATTGATTTCTTCTATCTTGCTTCTGTAGACGTGTCATTTCGTTTCTTGTGATACAATCGTTTCTTATCTACAAACTTTTCTTCTTACGCCCTGCTCATACAACTGTTCTTTTGATCTTCTTATTTTTCTTCTCTTTTGTCTTTTCATTTGTCACTTGCCTTTGAAAAAGTGGGCATTCTTTTTTGACAGTTTCTATCACATTTATCATCTTTTTTTTTATTTATCCTCCAACTGCTTCCTGTGGATACCTTCATAATAGATACAATTATACAATTGGCATTTATCATCAAACCACTTAATTGCCATTTACATTTATATGCATATGTCCCGTTAGGCCACTGAAAATTGGACATTTTCTTCCCAAGAGCTTATCCAAATTTCTCATTATCATTTTTTTGTATTTTTCATGAATTTTATTGGCTTCATTTTTCATTATCCGTTACTGGTACACACCACCTAAATTTCATTGATTTTTTTCATATCATTTTTGTCCTCTAGCTTTTCCATCGCCTAGAACTATCATCTAGTTATTTGTTGCACAAAGGAACTCGAAATTCTTTTCTCATATATATCATTTCACAAGATTTCTTTATCCCTAACGCTTCTTCATTTCGTCTATCGCTCTGATATAATACCCCTGTCTTTTAGGTTTAACATCATTTATTTGGAATCTTGATTCTTCACTACTATTTATTGCGATGAGATGATAGGCTTTGATGCATATTCCGTTGTCTTCGTTACATTCTGGACTATGGTAAAGAATTTTATGTAGACACTTTAATAACCTGTCATTTTACATAATTGGATTCTAAGGGTTTTATTAAGTATTTCTTCACAATTGGTGTTTAAATATATTCGGTTAACAAAACCAAATCCATGTGATTAACAAATAAATCAATGGGCCTTTTTTTTGCGGATTATTATTCTCGTAGATAGACTCAAAAGAGGTTTGGTGTGAAACCCCGAGAAAATCTAAATTTTCCGGTGCGGCAAAATGGTACTTTCGGTCAAAATTGAATTTTCTAGATCTCGATGACAAACGGACTTCATCGTTGAAATCATCTCGCGAATTCTAGCTATCACGCCGACTTCGCTGTACCCCGGCACAATCGTAATTTGCACGCCGAGGCAACGAGCGTGAAGGCGGACACACTCATATTACTCGTCGCCCACAAGGTGCCACATGTCAGGTGCAGAATGATTCAACTCAGTCATGCTGAGCCCATGGGTGACATGTGGCATCTCCTAATTTGATGTAAACTAAAGTCATGGATTAAATTCCGACAAGGAATCCAAGGAGCTAATGACGGCTTGACAAGTGGCAAAGAGGGGGAACAGAGACTTCTCTCCATTTTTCTGGAACCGCAGTGGAGAGAGGGAGATGCATTTTGAAAATCGGCGCTTTGCAGAGAGAAGTCGCAACTTCTCTATTTCCGTGCTTTCTGACGGCCGATTAAGGCCTGCCAAGAAGAAAAGCTTGTTTTGGCTACCTGCGGCTAAGCACGCTGGCATCGGTTTTCATGAAGCCGATGAACCCAAGAGGTAGGGGTCTTCTCCTACTCGGTTATTTTCGGCTCTTAAGAGCTAGAACAGATTTGGTTGATTTCCGAGGCCTCGAGTTCCTATTTGATCTGGTCCTAAAACTGGATTGTTCATTGAATATTCGGGAACCCATTGGGATGCTTAGTGGACTATTTTATTTACATGATAATTCTACGCAACAAATTATGGTTTGGGTGTTGTTGGGCCGGAAATGGCTATGGATTTCTGCTCACAAAGTGGAACCGATGTTAGGGAGAGAGGGTCACCACTGACAAACTTCATCAGCTTCGCCTGGGACTGCAAAAACGGTCCCGGCTTGTTTCGGTTGGACCAAAAACGCCCATGTATTATTCGTGATAAAAATGAATGTATTTGAATTGTGTGGAAATGAGATGTTAATGCATGCTAATTAATGTGTTAACATGATGCTTGGAATTATAGCGAAATATACTCACGCGAGAGTCACGTAATTAAATGTGATTATTGACAAATTTCCATTACCGCTTAATTTTACGTTATCGATACGACAAATAACATGCTGACAGTGATGCGATTTGTTAATATATGCATGATTGGGATATATTAACATGTGTGGTTTGAAACGTGATATCGCATTTCATATGCACCTGGGCAACCTAGAAAATTAGGTGTGGAGTGCACAGGCGAGTTAAAAGAAAGAGTAAAATGGAAAATGGTTATAAAAGGAATTTAAAGCCAAGATTTTCAAGAATCACGAGAAATGTCTAACAAATTATCTCGTGAGTCGACCTACGATCGTTTTAAAATGATCCAAAGAATTCTCCTGAGGGTAAATCTAATATATTTACCGAAACTCAGAGTACGCTTTTGAGAACAAAACCTTTGTTTCAAAACAATGTTTTTCTCGTATTCGCTTCAGTAATGCGTGAGGGAGTCATGAGGCCCGAGAAGTGGGAGAAAGGGTGAATCACATTCTCATCCATATCACGTAGACATTCGGCAGGATCATGTATCATTAATGCTTATGTTGAATCATCAGATGTACACTTAGGGTGGAGAGTAAACCCATGTAGGAGATTATCACTACTAGGCATTGCTCACCCTATCGAGGGATCATTATTTTAGGTACAGGGAGTGTTCGAGAAGACGACGCTCATTAGAGGCCGCTTTTGAGAAGAAAGCCGACTTGTGGCTTTGGTATTTATTTTATATAGCATGTATTAACATTGTAAATCTTAATATATGTTGGTATTAAGAGTGATGTAATCAACTCTTGAACTATGTCAACATAATTGGTATGATTTTTGATGAGTATTGATGTATGGGCCCAAGTGGCCATTTACTATACGGGTCTCATGACATGAGACAGTTTTCCGCGGTCGACGGTGGAGTCAACTGACACCCCGAATCACAAGACTGCACAATCTAATACCATTAGGGTTGTTATAGATAAATTTGGAGAAAGTCAAATACTTTCTTTCCATGTCAGACAAGATAAATGATGAAGTATTTATGACATTGTTTTCTGATTTTTCCTTTGGAAAAAAGAGGATATCATCGGAATTTTCTCTTTAGAGAGGAGTTTGTCCTTTAAGGGATTGTTATCTCCACTTGAGAGATTTTTGTCTTTTGCAAGACTGTTATCTTTCAGGCTTTTATCCTTTTGAAGGATAGGCATTTCCTGAATACCTTTTGAGATATTTTTGCCCTTAGACAAGGATATATCTCATGTCCTAATGTTATCAGCAATTGTTGTTACCTGGCTTTTTCCCAAATGGGACGACATATCCAAGTCTACCTTATTGATGTTTTTAGTCTCTGAGGAGGCTGCGAAAACATTATTTGACCTCATTGTCATTTCACCTAACCTTTCAAAACATTTTTCAAGGATATTTTGTGAAATATATGATTTAAACCTTATATTATTGATATATTTTTGTAAATTTATAGCTTTTTCTTCAATTGAAATGAGAGCAGTATAATTTTCTGAGATCATATTCATTCCTTCAGCCATATCGGTGGTGATATCTTGCATTTTCCTGGATGTTATTTGACATTCCTGCTTAAAAAGTCAGCAAGAAAATTTGTCTGTACTTTTATATGTACAATCTTAAAATTATAATAACTAAGAAGAGTTTGCCATCTAGACAACCTTCTAGCTTCAGACTTTCTTCTGTGTTATTTTATAAATCCTACAACTCGAGTATTATCAGTTTCTATAATAAAGGGTTTAGGCAATAAGAATACTTCAAATTTGTGACGCCCCAAATCCCGGGGGTCCGTTGACTACCCATCAACCCGCGGAATACTAAGGAGTGCTCCGTGACCCAACATTTTCACGAAAATCTGGCAGTCTCCTTTGTACTGGGAGCTCTACCCAAATACGTAACTCGCATAAACCTCGTCCCAAACAAATTCAATATACGCTTATGATTTAAAAAGGCCACTTGGGCTCATAAACAATACTCAATGTATATGCCAACTATGAAACCAACTATATACCCACAAGCATAAGTGTTTTTACTTCAGGCCAATACATACATTAAACTTAAAAGTTCTAATACATGTATACATCAAAGCCACAACCCGGCTTTATTCTAACTTCTCTAGCCTCTAGGACGAGCCGTGGTCCCTCACACGCTCCCGCACTGCAAAAATAACATCCTCGACAGCTAGCTAATGCTCGCAGTGGAATCGCCCCTAAGTAGCTACTCACCACCTAAGCCAAGCAGCCGCAACGTCTAAATTAAACACACATTCAAGAAATGTACGATCCTACTTGAATGTCTACATGACCAACTCGCATCCCGAGTCCTCACATCTCCCTCACACTCGCCTGCCCTCGTATTTAATTTCGATTTGGTTTGCTCATGACGACCCCGATGTATATATCAATCGGGCCGTCCGACGATCGATATATTATTGGGCCATTTCGTGACAACCCTCCTCGATGCGTATATAACAATTTAGGCCATTCGACGATTGATATATCATTTGTTTTTGATTCATCTCATTTAATATCAATCGAGCCGCTCCGACGATCGATATTTTAATTTGACTAATCCGATAATTACTTTGACAACCCTCCGAACCATTTTCTAGACTCTGCCTCATGCACTAACTCCTATAATCATAGGATGTCTCAAGAGACAGGAATGCATGTATGCCATTTCCAATACAATTTATTCATATGCAAATATGTAAATATGCACATATTCACATAATATCCAAACACACAATCATGTCACACTATCCTTTCAACATTAAAATTAGCTCACTGGGCTAATGATCAAACACGAGCAATTTAATTTAAATCACTGCCAACACATATTTTCACAAAATATATTTTGAGAACATATTTCTGAATAGTGAAACCCCTGCTTACTATTCCCGTAAAAATCACAAAACATCAATTCACTTAGCTTAACCCTTGCTTCATACCCATTCCTACTTTTTCATATCAAGCATAGATTTAATGCACAATTCAAACATTTACACAAAGGGTACCCACCTAAATTTTCGGACTGCCACTAGATGATAGAAAAATCCCAAAAATTTAACAATTATGTCCCAAGTTTTCTTTGGGATCGATCGACTACTCACGCGCCATTCAACTCAAACATTCAGAAGTACTTTAAATGGGAATAAAACCCGGGGCAGTGAGAAACCCCTTACCTCAAGGAGTTTGAGGAAACCCCTAAATCCGTATCCACGCTGCAGCTCTCTCCGTAGCCAGCTTCTCCTTCACTCCGAACCGACCTGGCCTGATAGCTCCTGTATTTCTAGAGAGAAGTTTCTCTCTCTAAAGAAATTCTCCCATTTTCAGCTACTGCAAGTTTCTGGTTCTCCCTTGTTTTGTTTTCCCTTTTTTTGCCTTTTGATTTAAGGAAGAAGACCATTACTGTTTACAATTTTGTTTTATTATCATTTAACTGCATTACTAATTAATTCACTTCTTTTCTCCAGCTTTGACATTCTGGCCATTCTACTATCCATTTTCATCATTTATCTACTCATACCACTCATGGTACATGAGTATTTGTTATGCGTGACTTGCCGTATCGGTGTGTCCAAGGCTTTTACTAAGACCCGAAACGCGATGCCTTGAAAACATGCCAACTCCGACCGTGCCTGCAATATTACAAAAATTTTACGTATAATCTCAGATTTTCAAGACGATTCCAACTATGGAACTAAGCCACATCCGAGATCTAGAGAATAAATTACGGATTTTTTTAGCTGAAATTTCAATTTTGTAATCGAAATTACGATTTTGCCCTTATTCCATAATTTGGAATTTCTCGGGTCTTACAAAATTTATTAATCCCTTTTATTATTGCAAGTAACTCTTTTCATTAATATCATAATTAATCTTATTATTATTAAAGGTTCCACTTGTATATCGATATATTTCTCCTAAATCGTTTTCAAAATTACCTCTCAACATTTATCTCAAGCATCCGTTTTAAGATAAATTGTTATTTTCTATTTTGCAATCTTTTAATTTAGGTAAATTTGAACATATGTCTTTTAATCTTTTAACTATCATGATATGTTTTTCGCTCCATCCTGTTTGATTTTTCTTTGTTAACAACTTTTGTAATTTTTGTCTTTCTTTAGCTAAGTCTTTTATGAAATCAGAGGAGTAATTTAAACATCCTAAAAATTTATGTATCATTTCTTTAGTTCTTAATTCATTAGGAAAATCTTTTATTTTTTCGGCTATATGTGACTGTAATTTTATACCTTTTAGGAATCTAATATTCTTAAATTCTATTTCTTTTTCTCGATTTCAACTTTCTTTCTCGAAAGAACTATACCAATGCTCTTTACAGAGTGTTATGAAAATATTTAAATGTTTTTCATGATCTTTCTCATTATCAGAGCATATTAACATATCATCAATGTATACTATTATAAAAGATGAATAATCAGATAATATTTATCAATTTTTCTCTGGAAAACTTGAGGAGCATTTTTTAATCCAAAATGCATTACCATCCATTCATAATGGCCTCTAGGTGTACTAAAAGTTCGTAATATGATCACATTATCCATTTTTATCTGCCAAAATCCTTCTTTGCAATCAAATTTGTTATAATATTTTTTCCCTATTGCCAAATTTATTAATATTTCCTTATTTGAGATATAATATCCATCAAATTTAGTATTCTTATTCACTTCGTTGTAATTCATCACCATTCTTGCTTTTCCTCTTTTTATCTCACTATGTTTTCTTACCATTAAGGCAAAGCTACTATGTGAACTTTTACTTTCTCTTATTAGATTCATTTGCATTAATTCATTAATTTGTATTTTAAAATCTTCTATATCTTATTGTGAATATATCATTGACTGACTTCTACGACTTTATCGTGATCTATCATTTATAATTTATAGTAGATTTTTGTTCTTTCCAAATATTTTAAAGGGTTATTATTAAAATTTTCTTTCAATTTTTCACATGTGTCGTGGACTATTACTTTATAAGTAATAGATGTATTTATCTTTTATGTTCTCAATTTTCTCGCTTTTTTATCATAATTTATCCTAAAAGGCTTTAATATTCTAGGTACTTTTATCCAGTGGTTACAAGGTGTTTTAAATAGTATAGTATAAATTGTTTGTCGATATATCGAGAATTATTGTAAAGAAATATTTCCTAATATAATATCATATTCTATATTGTCATATTGATAGACTTTTCCTATTTTTATAATTTTATTATGGATCATTATTTCTACATTTTCTTTTTGTTTTGTAATATTTTCTTTATTTCCAGTTACACATTTCACTACAAGAAAGGTGACTTATAAGGACATGGTTTTAGTTGGGGCTTAAAAAATTCGCAACCAGATCATATCTTTAGTCTCATATTTATTTGAGTCGCAAATACAAGTAATTTTATAGCTGCAAATAGGATTGGACTGCAACCAAAATGACTTAGAGCAACAGGATTAGTATTGAGCCGCAACTACAAGTGATTCTATAGTTAAGTGATAGGTTCAAAAGAAAGCAACTAAAGTGACACTCATAATCGAACTACAAGCGACTTATACCACGGCTAGGATTGAGTCAAAGACTTACAAGGACTCTATACACATCAGTGTCGAGTAGCAACTAAAAAGACTTTATAATTAAACTATTGTTGACTCTATAAATACTGTCAGATTGAGCCAAGAACTACAAGTGACTCCATAGCTGGGTAGTCAGGTTGAGTAGCAACTGTGCTTTAATTTTATAATTGAACTACAAGTAACTCTATAACTGCAGCTAGGATTGAGCCGCAATCACAAGTGACTCTATAATTGCGAATAGGGTTGAGTAGCAACTAAACAAGTAACTCTATAATTACGGCTAGGATTGAGCTGTAACTACAAGTGATTCTATAGTTGCACAGGTCGATAAAGAACTAAAGTGACTCTATAATTGAATTATGACTCTATAGCTACTGCTAGATCGAGCCGCAACTACAAGCCGAATTTTATAAATAAGGAAAGTGTGGTTGAGTAACTAAACAAATGACTTTTATAGTTGCGCTTGTGTGAAGGGACCGCAACTACAAGTGACTCTATAACTACGATTAGGATTGAGCCTCAACTATAAGTGACCCCAATAGTCATGAACAGGGCCTTCCCGCAACTATGAACCATTATATAATATTTTTTTTTAAATTCTCTCGCTTTGTAGTGGAATTGGGATGGAGTTGGCGCTGGCGCTCTCCATCAGTCTCTCTAGATGTGTAAGGTCTCACTCCATTGGATATAGTGGAATTTCCAAGGTTCCTCTTTGTAGCTTTGACCGCCAAGAGATGCCCTGAACGTCTCAACTATTATGCTCCTCGCTTTTCTAAGGTTTTATTCCATCCATTTTATTCAATCACTCCTCTCATTTTGAAATGTTAAATCTCATTTTTCTGTATTTCTTTGATTTCAATATTTGTTAATTATGTTTGATTGTATTAGTTTAGATTCAGTTTATCTATTGTGTCCAAATTGTTGGGAATCTGTAATTCCGAATTAGTAGTCTCTCGGGCAATTATTATGAAATTGCATGTAGAAATTCAGAATAGATGAAAGAGCATGTGGAAAGGGGATCAGGAAGATGGATTGCTCTATGTGGAAGCGGATCTATCGGCCGCAGACAGTTGGAAATTGGAACCAGTTGCGGAGCTTCTGAAACAGGGAGCATTAGGAGTAATTCCTATAAACACTCAAGCCGGTTTTTCCTCTTTCATATGCCATTCTTTGTTACAATTTCGTTGGTTCTGATGTAGACCATGTTATGCGTATCACCTGCTAGCTAAATCTTATTTCAATTAATGAAACTCTGGTTTTTGACACAAATCCAACATGGTTGATTGCCTCTTGACAATTTCTCGATCATGTAGATCAGTACGAGGAATCCCTTGCTTTGATAATTCAGGAAATTTTTGGGTACTCGATCTTTTCTTATGACCGACAACAACTGATCTACAGCCCCATTGTTTGATCAGGAGACAGACTTTAAAACTCCAGTGCATTAGGGCACTAAAAAGGATATTTATCCTTTGTGATCGTGATATGGATGGGACTCTTAGTGATGCAGAACTAAATGAATTTCAGGTATTTCTACTTGAATTTCATGTGAACTTGCAGGCTGATCAAGTTGTTCATCCATATGCTTCAATCAATAATAGTTATTGTTTGCTGACTTCCTAGATCACTCTAGTTGTTTCAAGAATAATATCATCACAAGACAATAGGTTTGTATATATTATTGCTTTCAATTAATTCTATTTCTACATGATTTGTCTTTTATAAATGGACTTATGGATGACTATAGTTGTTATTCAACAAATTATCATAAAATAGGACTGCCAATGCGGGATATTTTATGACCTGCTACATTTTTCTCTTTTCTGTTAATTGGGTTTTATGTTATCTCTGATGGCACCTTGGCTTATGCAACTAGCCAAACAATGTTTGTTATAGGTTTGATCCTTGTCTCCCAACTCCTGCTGATCGAGCCTACCTAATCTTTGAATAACCTTGTATAGAGACATCAAGCTCCCTTAATATTTAATTATATACACTTCCTCCAATTTGTGAAGCTAAGGCACTGAAGAAACAAAATTAGAAGACATGAGCACAACTGATTGCAGCATTGATGTATAGGCGCTAACAATAAAGAAGTACACCCAAGATACATCCTAAGATATTTTAAAGGTGTAATGAATTGAAAGTTTTATTTTTGTTTGCTCATTTTCTTGTTCTTTTTTCAGGAGATCCTTAAAATTCCAATTTTCAAAACGGTAAAATCGTACTCGTGAAAATCGAATTTTCTAGATTCGGATGATCTAAAAACTTCACCGTCACTGTCAAATGAAATCTAAATTTATCACTCAAATTCCTCGTCGACTCAGACATTTGAATTTACACGTCGGCATTAATCGAAGATCATCGTGAAACGACATACGACGACAAAAGTCACCTTTAATACGTACTCATGACACATGTTACAAGCTGATTGCAGAGACGATGGAAAACCCGACGACCTAGAAAGCCACACAAGTGTCAAAATCCAAGAGAATGATACTTAATTATTAATTAAATTGCTAATGAGGAAAAAGACTAAATAGGGAATAAGAATGCCATCTCCTACATTTGAAAAGGGCCAAACGCGAAGGAATAAAAAAAATTTACAAAAGCTAGTTTTCATATTTGTAGAGAGAGGAGCTGCTCTTCTTTAAGATCCCTATGATCTAATCGTCTGACTTCTGAGTAGTTAATAAAAGTCAGTTTCACACGACGGTGACTACGCGCTGCATTTCTATTTTTAGGAAGTTTCAACAAACCCAAGGAGAGAGGGGTTTTATCCTAATTTGTTTTACCCTTTCGTTTAAGTGTTTTGTGATGTCAGGTTTGCTCGAGGTCGTGAGTGGTCAAGCTTGATCCGTCCCAAAACTCGGGATCGAAATGTGGAAATTTTGAACCCATTTGGACAAATCGTGATAGTGTGTGGACTGCTTCAGTACCTGTCATGATTTATGCAATAAATTGTGTTTTGTGTGTATGAGGCCGAAAATGGCTACGAATCGGGTTCCACAAAGTGGAGCCGATAGCCAGGAGCTGAAGGCCCATGGACAAACCTAATTACTGCTTTGGACCGTTAAAACATTCCCTGTTTGTGTGAATTGACCAAAAACGTCCATATGTTGTGTGTATAAAATTGTTTGAAATGAATGGCTTGAGTTGGTTGATCAAAGAAATTTATAGGTTAATGCTTGATGTTAACATGATGCCAATTATATAGAATATAATTTACACAGAAGCATTGAAATTGAAGAGCGATTAGCTCATGAGCAAATTTGAGAGTTGGTTGATCAAATTTGAATAAATATGTAGTGTGATTGCATATTTGATATATTGGTTGATTGTGTTGGAAATGACATAATGCATTCATATAACTGGTAACTAGAAATTAAAGCGTGAGTGCATGACATGAAAAAAATCGAATATGGTTACAGTTTAATTTACAATTACGATTTTCCTGAGAATGGGGCTGGGGAAACTGGGCCCAACATATCATTTTGATGAGACCATGACTGCTTTCGAAGTTCTCCAACACATTCGGGCCTCTGAGTAGTCCCATATTTTTACCGAAACTCGGTAGTGTATTTTCGAGAACAACAAGTTTTGTTTTGAAAATGATGTTTTCATACTACCGACTTAAAAGTAGTCGCGAGGTGCCTGAGGACCTCGGCATACTTTAACCCGCACGTAGACATTCAAGTATGATCGTATTTACTCGAAGCAAAGCATTGGATCATTGCATGCATCACTTAGTGGGAGAACTCCATTTAAGGTGATTCCACTACTGTACATAGCTCACCGTCGAGGAATATTATCTGTGCACAATATTTCCTCTTTCTTTCTTGTGTGTGTGTGTGGGTACGACTCATCTTAGAGGTCGATTTTGAAGAAGTTATGGCTTTGATGTTTTTTTGGGATAATATGTATTAAATTGTAAATTTTAATATGTAATTGTATTAAAGAGTAATGTATAACTCTTGAGCCAATGTGAAGATAGTTGGTTGGATATTTTGATGAGTATTAGTTATGGGCCCCAGTGGTAGTTTTTCACTTTCTCGGTATGGGTTTATGATACGAGACGTGTAGATTTTCCTTGGGTTGACGGGTTGTCAACGGACACCCCCGGATCGGGGCGTCACACTTTCCTTATGATGCCATTTTGTTAGTATATTGTTTGTTTGTTACTTATTGGGTATTTGCACCAGTTATTAAAACTATTCTTTGTTTAGTAATTTAACCTGATCTTGAGCATTTGGTAAATATTAATTGTTTAGAAGCCCTAGTGTGGTGGAATAGTTTTCCAAGCAATAGCTCACATGGGAAGCTTTTAATCTGCTGGTCAATAAATTTTCTTTTTACTTTTTTGGGAGTCCTATGGGATTTTCGAATCACCTGCTTGCATGATGAATATGCAGAGATTTGAAAGATGGAAGAAGGACGGGGAAGTTAATTGGAGGAGTAATGAAAGTGAGTGCAATGTTTATGGTACATGTTTTCATCCAAATTGCAACTACATGGGCAAGGACAAACACTGATGATGGTGAGTTATTCAGTTATTAAAACCATCTTCTTCACCTCATCCTTCCTCACATGTTTGGTAGGTGTCCATTGGTATTTGTACAAGAGGTTTGTAATATCTGTTGAGCCTCATAATCAACCAGATTCCATGTCATCTCTCTATAGCAGTTTGAAAACCTTAGATACTGGGCAAAAGTTGCTAAATGACTTGCAGAACATTTGTTTCAAATTTATTAAGGAAGAATTGGTTGCTACAAATGAACATGTGATCTCCTTGTAAGTTCTTTTTTGTGTGTTCTCATCATATAATGGTTACAAAAGATTGCCTTGTTTTGCCTTCTATTCTAGAGATTAGCCTTACTTTTTCTGATTTCATAGTATTACCTAGCATGAATTTGAAGGATGAACTATCCAGAGACATCCGAGGTTTATCTGAATAACGGATTCTGTAAGTTTTCCACTTATTTATTTCCTACTTTATCAACTAAATCTCTCATTTAGAATGATTTTATAGCTTCACTTTTTTGTTGGTAGTTGTTTTGGTTAATCAGTTTTCCCTGAAAAGTATAGTTCAGATTGAATCCTGTGTATAAACTTCTTCATATTCATTCAGGGATCTATATTACATCAAGAATCTAGTCGGAAATATTAAGATGTTGGAACAACTTACAAAAACTGTTGGTCTCAACTTGAAGAAGACCCTTAAGATTGGCAATTCTCTAAGAATCGGTGTGTTTATCAAGGCAATGCAGTTGTCTACCCATCACAAGTATTCAATCGCTAAGAACCAGTGAGCCCATTTAAAGCATTGCAAGCTGTTCATATGGAATTGTACCTGCCAAGTGGTTCTGCCATAATAGTAGACTCTAATCTGAAGTTTTGCAAGCTACCTAATTTGCTTGGAGATGGAATTCTGCTACAAGTACAGATTCTTCAAGTCAATGCAATTTCCAATCTCTTGTGGGATGGGAGCAAACGTGAGCAGTATAAATAGCAATGGTTGGATTCTCTTCAGCTTTCCGATGACAAGGAAGACTTCAGAAATTTTGGTCTCTACAAGATATTATATCATATGACCAAGTTTGTGCAGTTTCTATCTGGCTCACCTTTAAGGTGCAGTTCACCAACTCGAAAATTTCTAACCTGGTTGTAGTTTCTCTACTCCAATTCTAGATAAAATAGGATCCATGGTATTTTTAGTTCAACTCTGCTATGTTGTCATAGACTACATGTTAGTCAGTTTTGTCATGGTATTAAATAAATAAACTCGAAATTTTTAATTTTCGACCAAAGTGACAGTCAAATATCCTTCCATGCATAGCATCATAGTTATCTAGTGAAAATGTTATTTTTAATATTTTCAATAAGCAATTTCTTCAATTTTTTTTTCAAATAGCTATTTTGAAAAATGTTTTTAGAAATTTATTTTAAGAAATATTGTTATGACATTAAACCATTTTGGTATAACCTAAGAAAAGCGATCAATAAAACTCTACCAGCCCCGTTCAAAAAATCACATTTATAGTAACAACCACGGGAAATGGCGTCATCCATGGTCATTCCTTTAGTTAACGTCTAAGAAAATGGCCTCATTATAATCGTGCTACCCCAGTTGCGACGAGGAAGTACACATCCATAGTCGCCATTTTTCGTTACAGCCAGAAGATGCCCCATCCATAGGCGTCCCTTTTAGTTGCAGCCAAGAGAAAAGCCCCCATCCATTGGCCCTTATTAATTATGCACTACCTTTTGTAGGGGTCAAAACTGAAGTTGTAACTATAACTTATGGTTATGCCCCCTATGGTCCCTCTTTGTTGTGACTCATTTTTCTTGCATCTATATTATATGGTTGCATTTGGTCTTACTTTTGGTTGGGACCAAAGACCCCAACTAAAACCTTACTTTCTTGTAGTGTTTTATGGAGATTTTAGTATTTTCCCATTCTATTAATAAAAAGTTTTTAAGTATTGTTATTTCTGATCATGTATCTACTAATCAACATGTATATAACTTAGTTTCTAGAATATTTACCATTATAAATACCATAATAGAGAATGTAATTTATTTCATTTTTGTCTTTCTAGGAAAATACATGTCTTCATTATTTATTTTTATTCCTTCTTTTGTAATTATACTTATCTAATCTGTCTAGGAAACTATTTTCTAAGAGAATATCATAGTGTCCTTTTCCTTACATTCTGTTATCTTTATAGCAATCTACCAAAAAAGTTATTCCTTGTAATCTTATATTTCTACATTTAAATTACATTATAATGTTTGACCATCATAATTTTTATAAACATTTGGACTTGTTATATTTCCTATTATTTCAACTTATCAACTTTTGGATATGAGTTTCTTCTTTTGTATCTATTAAAATTTTTGTTTTCTTCTCTTCTCCATTGTAATAATTTCCTTTTATTATGAAAGGTGAATGGACATCTTCTCTTATAATTTGGAAACTTCTTCTCCTTGTATTATTTCTGCTATTATTTCCTATCAAGGAATTTCCTCTAAATATGGAGTAAGAAATCAATTCTTTGTATACAATCTTCTTAGAATATCAATGTACAAGACTTAAAATGTAATTTGCTAGAATTTATATTATATCTAACTTTTGAGGTTCTATTCTCTCGGCAATTTCTCTATATTCATCACTAATTTCTATAAATGACTTATCTTGGTAGGTTGCCCCGAAGGCAGGGGTCCGTTGACTGCGATCGACCAGCGGAATACAAGTGGAGGTCGGGTTACCGGCGCCACTTTAGAAAATCGGGGCGAGTCTCCTTTGTGCGGGGAGCTCTACCCGGTCACTCTACCATGAAACTGTCCCGAAGCGGGTCAATATATTCAATATATCAAAGGTCAAATCACGCGATAATAGCCATGACCTGTGTCTCATAATACATACTAACTATGAATTCAACTATATGCAATGATTCTGAAGTTGAATGTTTTACTCACCTCTGTATATATTAGAGTGGAAAATTCTAATACACATGTAGATACCGTCAAGCCAGAGCCACAATCCATTTTCTTCTAATCCATGGTCTCTCTAGGATGAGTCTTCTCCTACATACGCTCCTGTGCACAGCCAAAGGGGGATCCTGACCAGGAGGGTGGCTGAAGCTCGAGTGGGAGAATCGCCACAAGTGGGCTACTCACCACCTAAGTGCGGTCTGATATTTCCAATTTAAACAAACATTCAAAACGTACATGATCCTACTTGAGCCATCTCTGCGGCGACCAACTCGGATCCGAGGCCCTCGTGAGCTCTCAGCACCGCTAAGCCTCGTGTAATTATTAATTTATTAGTGGGCAACCCCTCAGGTGAATATATATCAATTGGGCCGCTCGGAAGCTGATTGATATATATTAATTATTTAATGGACTACCACTCCGATGAATAAATATCAATGGGCGCTCCAGTTGATATATTCTTTGGTTTAATGGACTACCCTCCGATGAATAAATATCAGGCGGGCCGCTCGGAAGCGGTTGATATATTATTTAGTTTGGACTACCCTCCCAGGAATTTATATTTTTAGACTACCTCCGAACCTTGTTTCTCTAGACTCATCTCATGCACTCGATTCACATATTCCTGGGATCTTTCCGGTCACGTATGGAATGTCTTAATGCCGAGTTCAGTCGATCCCAAATCGCGTACAAATATATATACATGAATATATTTACATAAACTATGTAAATCACATCTTCAAAATTAGCTCTTAGGCTAATGATTCTTGACATTCATTAAATCATAAGACCAACCACATCTTTCAAAATATATATTTTTAGAACATATTAGGAATAGTGAAACCTCGTTTACTATTCTGGGGAAAATCACAAAACACCGGTTCACTTAGTGAACATAATTCACGACCATTCATTGAAAGCATACCAACAAACATTTGTACAAATTAAACAAACCACCCAAACAATGTGAAAACAGCTCATTTTACCTTGGCTCAAAGAAAAACAACACATCAATTCGGTCCCATATTGGGGATGATCATCAATACCCATTCCGACCTTTATCATCTCAAGCATAATTTATTCCATAAATTACCATATAAACACCCCAATTCAGTCCCAGCGACCACGGAGCGCGAATGTCTAAAATTCTCTGATTCGGTCCATGTTTGGGACCGATCAATACCCATTCGGCATTTTCTCATATCAAGCATGCATTTTAAATGCCAAATTTCCACACAAACAGCCCCTAGCATTCTGGACAGTCACGGCCCTAACAACAAAATCTCAAATAAATTCCCACAATTCGATTATGTTTTGGGACGATCAGCAACTCACGGCCTCAAACTAACGAAACATCAGCATTTAAAAATGGGAATCGGTAGGAGAAAATCCTACCTCTTGGGTTAGCTCAAAAAGCTATGAGCCGGGGTCCAGCGTGCTTGCTCGGCGTAGAAACGTTCCCTTCTTGCTCGAAGCCCGAAGCGGCGAGGTGGGATCAGTACTCTGAAAGCCCACTCTCTTTCTAGAGCTCTCAGAATTTGGAGCTCAACGCATCAAAAAATGGCCTCCACGTTTTGCTTTGGCCTAATTATGAAGAAGATGAATGACTATTATTATTTTGTCTTACAGTCATAAAATCAAATTCCATAATTACCATTTTGTTCCTCTTTCTCGATTTGATATTCGAGCACTATCTGTGTTTCTGTCATTTCTCTACTCATACCATATGGTACTTGAGTACATGTTATATGTGCCTTTAGTCGCATTGAAAATCGATTCTGGCACGAAGCGCGATGCCTCGAAAAACATGCAGGCTACATTTGTCTCGAGAAAATTACAAAATTTTACGTGGCGACTAGATTTTGTGAGGCGATTCCCAGCGGTATGATCCAGTTTCGTCATGCGAGATCTAGAGAATTAATTACGGATTTTTAACGAAATTACAATTTTGTAATCAAAATTACGATTTTGCCCTTATTCCAGAAATTGGAATTTCTCGGGTCTTACATTCTCCCCTCTAAGCAATTTCGTCCGAGAAATTAGAAGCGATCTTTATCAAACATGCCTATGCAACATGCACTCTACCATGTATGTAAACTAGTCATTTAAATGTAAGCAGTAATACGTGCCTTACGTCCCTAAACAAGAAGGGATAGGTGGCCCGCATCGTGTGCGTGACTCGCGTTGACTCCTCCACTCCCACAGTGCCGTCAGCACTCTCACTAACTCACGGGTGTCTTGCGTCATGGCTTGATCACAGTATCGACAATGCACACTGGTCCCTCTTTCAGGTCCCCATCGGTCATCGACCTGATCTGTCACTCAATCCAGCCTGTAGGCTGGTCTGGGTATCTCCGGAGCATGGAGACGATGAAATACCTCTCGAACACACGATATCTTTGGGGCGGTAATGCCAACCCCCGATGCACTGTACCTATCCTCTAGAGTATCTGAAAGGTCCGATAAACCTCGTGATAACCGTATTTCTTAAACACAAATATTCCACTGGTATCAGCGAAAGGCGTGTCGCAAACCTCGAACTCTAGGGTGGCGTTGTTTTATGCACGGCTCTCTGGCGGCTCGAGCCGTGAAGGCGGCTGTCATATAAGGCTCACCTTCTCGAAGGTGTCTCGCCAATCAAATCCGGACCGTGATGGATCTCTCCCGCTCGGTCCATCACTGCAGTGACCTACGGCTCCCAATCGATGACTCATATGGTGCCATTCCATTTTCGCTGACAAGCGTTGTGGCGAATTCCTGGGGTAATTAATCCTCCTACCACTTGATCCAGGACACATGTTACTTAACATGTCCTCAACGCCCGTGTAATAATAATCCACTTGCACCGCGTAATCACACACAGCCCTTGCTTGGGTGTGTGGCGCTGGCCTCTGAGTTCATGATCACTGACAATCCAATGGACCGTCAACTTTAGTCCATGTCGTGAATGACATCCATATGCGAGCCCTCGCCCGGCTCAGCAACCTCAAACGCGATTTTCCAAAGGGTATCGAACCTTGAGTCACCCCAGGCTCCTATCGCTGACTCTCGATCTGAATGAGAAAATCATGTCTAAAAAACGAACTCACCCACACTCACCCGAGTGGTGAATGACCATCTTGTGCACCGCCGACTCGGCCCTTGAATGTCGCAGTGCGCACATGAGCGTAATGATGTAATATTGTGACAACCAATCCCGGTTCCACCATGACCAGAATCTCAGATATCTCTCACTCATAAACACGACCTTTGTCGAATTGACTCTCACCATCTGAAAACATCTATACATGAGAAGCGTCACAAAGGCCTTAACCTCTAAGCCCGAACAGTGTGGTCGCCGGGTATGACAGCCGGCCTGGTTCTCAATTCACGACAACGGAGTAATAAACTCTCATCCATGTGGCTTTGACGATCAGCGACCGATAGATTACTGCCATCTGAGTCCTGCGGCAGATGCGTGACTACGATCTGTCCCACGACCCGACCGCACTCGGCCTACGGCCTGCTCGTATTGTTGGAAGTGCTTGTATAGCACTCCAGCCCGAAACTAGTTCCTCTAACCCTTACTAGGGTGTGGAGGAATAGGCTATATACTCTCTGTTCTCTACAGCTAACTAGAATTTGTATTGTCGAGTCTTGGATCCTTTGTCTGCAGGAAAACCGTAACTCATATAAATCTGGCCCTAGTCCGCAGAAGTGATGTGAAGCGAGTTTTACATGCCTCTTCCCAGAACTGGGAAGGCCAATCCCTCCCTCTTGCTGACACCGTATCCCAGAGAGTGTTCAGTATCCTCGATCTCTCTGCCTGGTCAGGGCTGTCCTAACCATGGAGTCCATGTCCCGTAGGCGAAGTCCTACGATCCCATCCCGAATGGACAACTTCAGCCCATTCTCGAATCTCCTATAATATCCAGCCTATCCCAAGAGACTACGTATCTCGAGGATTGACATTCGGTCTCTCTCAATTCATCATTGCCTCAACCTTCTCTAGAATTGTTGACACTCTGATGTAACACCCGCGTGTCCCGAAATCTCGCCTCAGTAAAGCCAAAAACCATTACTTGCGAACTTGGCGTGCAACTGATGGTCTGCCCAGCTGTAAGAACAATCCTCCAAGTGATGCTTATGCTCCGCTCTGGCCGAGGTAGATCAAAATGTCATCCCACGAATACTCGACAAGCCAGTCTAGATAGAGGTTGGAACACCTAAGCATGAGATCCATGAATGCGTGGCGCATCCATCAATCAAAGGGCATCACCGTAAACTCCGCGGTGCCCACAGCGGCGTCTAAACGCCGTCTTAGGGATATTTGTCTCCCCTAACTCAGTTGATGGTAACGGTCACGAAGGGTCTATCTTGAAGTGAACTTCGCTCCTCTCAGTGATCAAATAAATCATCTCAATCTCGGTAATGGGTACGATTCTTGATCGTAACTGCGTTCGCGCACGTAGTCAATGCACGGTCAGAAGGATCTTGTCCTTCTTACCATATGAGAACGGGCGTATGGTGAAGTCTTTTGATTTGATGTTGCAATCGATAGCCCTTGTGGCCGGACTCTGAGTTCTGCGACTCAAGCGTTGCCCATCCTATGCGGAATCATAAGAGATGGTTAAAGTACCCGAGGTGTAACTACGTCTGAAGTCTACATCCTATGTGGAGGTAGTCCGGGGTAGCTCATCTGGGAAAATATTCGCGTGCTAGCAAACCACTCGAGGTAGATCTAAGTGCAGTCTCACCTCGTCCTCTAGGAATTAGGCTCGCTAACCAACCCTTCTTTATCAACCCACTGGACTCGTATCTTTATGCGGGGAAAAATATCGTGCTTGCCCCCGAAATAACCGCAGTGCCAGTTACGTGTGTGAGGCGGTAACTCTCACACGTGTGCTCCTGATCAGATGCTGACCACCGTAAGCGTCGATGATGCATCGAGGATGGCGTGACTCCCAACGTGTTCATAATCCTTAGGTCGGCTGGTAGTCTGCGGATCTCTAACTCGCAACCTCGACCCTATCATTCTTATTCTCGCCTATTCCATGGGGATACTCACGTCTAACGGCTCCTCTGCAAAGGTCTCTGAAATTGCCCCTTTCCTACATATTTGGGCCTCATTCTCTATACTTTAAACCTTGTGTCTAATCAGGTCGCGTCGGTAATCTCCATGTTTGTGGTATACCACCATCGGATCTTTTCCCCCTATGAATGTCGGAGAATGATACGCCCTAAACCTCTACGAGAAGGTTACTAGAGGATCTTCTTATCTAGCTGCTATACCCGATCGTCTTTATGCTTGCATTCATTGTAATACCTACGGCCTCGTGATACGCTAATCAAACAACGATTGTTCTTTGACCTGTACCAGAAGTGGACGCCCTCGTCCTGCGCCCTCTACTAGCCATCTACACCATTAACATGGCAACATGAATCATCAATTTTAATTTCGATCCCCCAACTAGCGATACTTTTGCCCGATTACTAGTAGACACGGCGATATAAGCTGACAGTTCATTTCCTAAGTGGCGCTAAATTCCAACCACTTATTCATTTTATTAAATAAAATTTTAGGCTCGCGTTCGAACATTATCAATCCACTAGTGCGTAATCCTAACCTTATAGCATTCACCCTTTTCCTATACGCATTACCATCAAATATAATTTGTCTGTGACTTCTGGCCTTGATCACCATTTCAAATGGTAGTTAAATCCAATACAGTATCTCTAAGGCATAACCACAGCCCGAGACACTAATCATACACATAACTCAGTGTATACGCAATCAATTCGCGTTTAAAATATTGTTTTCAACAAAATTTTATTTTCAAAAATTTTATTTTTGAAAATTTTATTTTTCGAAAATTTTATCAAAATTTATTTGATTTTTATTTCATTTTATTCAAAAAAAAATTTTGAAAAAAATTTTATGTTAACGATGTTTAATTTATTGACTCAGGAGCGATCTTGAGTCAAACAGACCAGCAGGTCGAGTGCACTAAGCCCGACTGACGGTGAGCACACCAGTGCTTGCCTTGGCATATTGGCTCCGCCCCGCGCGCCCTGCCTTTTCTTGGCGTTCCTGGCAGCGTCCATGCGGTGTCAGCGAGACTCGCGCCCTGCCGTGCCTTGGCGCCTGCCCAGCTGCTGCGGCCCAGCGGCGCCATGCCGTCTTTCCGTAGCGGCTTCGCTGCTAACCGGCGCGCCCGTACTGCCGTGCGGCGGCGCCTGCAGCCCGGCGGCGATGCGCCGCGCCCGCTGCGCCCATATGGCCTGCGCCCGTGCTGCGCCCAGCGTGGCCGCCCGGCACCAGCGCCTTGACCAGCCGAGCCGACCGCCGCTCACTTGGCGTGGCCATCAGGTTACGTACGAATTTTTTTTCGCAGTAATTATATATATATATATATATATATTTCATTAATTCAATAGTATGAAAAAACACTAAAATCACTAAAAATCATTTTTTTCATACTCTTTAATACTCAATTAAATTTATAAAAATTTATTGCCCTCTTTTCTTAATTCCTCCCAAATTTATTCTTTTTCCTTTTCTTTTTCAGGTTTAGTACCTTTATCTGCTTCGACATCTTCTACACATTTATGTGCTAATCACCAACACATCATCTATGCTATCAACCAAGCATATCACTCATAAAATTCCAATCATCTTACGATTCATGTTATGCATAACCCGAGCATGCAAGCACACTTCCGCAATCGATCACACAAAACACCTGAGAAACAAGTGCATGTAGTGTCTAGTGTTAGCAGAAGTGATTTCTAAATCTCATACCTAAACCGAGCATCAAGCCACACCTGAGTAGATGCTCATCCTCAACCATGGCCTAAGCCAGATTCTCAATCGGGTTTCATATACCTGCTCTCTTCATCAAACCACCCGTATGGTGATGGATTACCCGAGCTTAGAGCTCCACTAGGTATTAGTATGCCTAAAGCTACGATATAATTTGTGGCGTGAAAACCCGGGGTCCGTTGACTACCCGTCAGCCCACGGAATACAAGTGGAGGTCGGGTTACCCGACGCCACTTTAGAAAATGGGCGGGTCTCAACTTTGTGCGGGAGCTGCGATTAAAATACACATGAAACACAATGACCAGTCAGTATATTCCAATATATCCAGAGATCAAATCACATGATGTCTGACCATGGGCCCACAACGATGCTCATAATACATTCTTTATGAATTCAGCTATATACCCAATAGTTACAAGAGTTCAAATGTTTTACTCTTATCTGACATATATTAAAATTAGGGAAAATTCACAATACATGTAGATACGTCAAGCAAGCCACAATCCGGCTTTTCTTCTAATCGGTCTCTAGGATGAGTCTTCTCTCGCCGCTCCACATTACTGTGAAAAGGGGATCCCACGACGGGGTGAGCTAGAAGCTCGATGGGAGGAATCGCCACTAAGTGGTACTCACCACCCCAAGTGCGGTCTGATGTTCGATTTAAACAAACATTCGAGCAAATCATGGTCACCAGATATCTCGTGACCAACGGATCGAGCCCTCACAGGCTCTCACTTACTAAGCCTCGTATGAGAATTATTAATTTATTAGTGGGCAACCCTCCGATGAATATATCAATTGGGCGCTCGGCGGTGATATATGGTAATTGTTGTGGACTACCCTCCGATGAATAAATATCCGGCTGGGCGTGAAGCCGGTTGATATATTCTTTAGTTGTGGACATTTACCCTCCGATGAATAAGTATCAGGCGGGCGCTCGGCGGTTGATATATTATTAGTTTGGACTACCCTCCGAGAATTTATATTTTAGACTACCCTCCGAACCTTGTTTCTCTAAACTCATCTCATGCACTCATTCCTATATTCCTAGGATGTTCCAGTGCATATGGAATGCATGTATGCCAGTTCCAATTCAGTCTAAATCACATGCAAATATATATACATGAATATATTTACATGAGCGTAAATCACACATCAAAATTAGCTTTCGCCCAGGCTAATGATCGCCTTACGAGTAATTTAATTTAAATCTTCATTGACACGTACTTTCCGCAATATATATTTTTTTAGAACACTATTCGGGAATAGTGAAACCCTGGTTACTATTCGGGAGAAAATCACAAACACCGGTTCGCCAGACATGATTCTGACATTCAGGCCCAAAGCATGCAAGCGAACATTTAATGCACAAATTAAACAAACCACGCCCGAGCAGCCATGAAAACTGACTGCGGTACTGTAGCTCAAGAAAAACCTTTGCATAATTCGGTCCCATATTTGGGACCGATCATGCGACTTCGACCTTGCATCATCTCAACCTGGTATTCCATAAGGTACCATATAAACCTCCAATTGGAGTCCCAGCGACCCGCGGGGCTGCAAATCTTCAAAATTCTCTACAATTGATTTGTGTTTTGGACGATCCATCACCAATTCGACATTTTCTCATATCAAGCATGCATTTTTAAATGCCAAATTTCCCACACAAACAGCCCCTAGCATTCTGGACAGTCACGTATACAAAAAATCTCAAATAATTTACAATTAGGTCCATGTTTTGGGGCCAGATCAAGCCACCCCTCACGACCTCGAACTAACTTGAAACATCAAAACCCTTAAAAATGGAATAAGCGCAAATAGGGAGAAAATCCTGCCTCTTGGAGTTGTCAAAAGCTTCATGGCCGAGTTCCACTGTGTGCATAACTCCCGTCGACGTTTCCTTGCTCGAAGCGACCAGCGGTCGGATCTCTCATTTTCTAGAAGCCCACTCTCTCTCTAGGCTCTCAGAATTTGGAGTTCACCATCAAAAAAATGGCCTCCACGTTTTTGCTTTGGCTAATTGAAGATGAATGACTATTGACTGTATTTTGTCTTAGTCGGCAAAATCGGAGTCGTAATTCATTTGTTATAACTCTCGGTTGATGTTAGGCACTATCTGGGCGATCATTTCGTCATTTGCTCTCATACATATGGTGCGAGTCTACGTGTTATATCATCTGACTACCGCGTGAAAATCGATTCTGACACCAGAAAGCGCTGATGCCTCGGCGATGCCGTTCGACTGTCTCAAAAAATTCTGAGATTTGTGCTGGCTGATTTCGCGAGGCGATTCCAGCGGTGATCCGTTCATCATCTGAGATCTGAAAATTATTACGGATTTTTAGCGAATTACAATTTGTAAATAAAATTACGATTTTGCCCATATTCGAAATTGGAATTTCTCGGGTCCACAAAATTCTTCCATAATTGATTGATAGTGTATATAAAACAACCTATTATTAATCATTACAGTATTTTCTTATTTTCTGTAAAAATCATTATCAGAATTTGAAATATAAGCTTGAAACGTATCATTTATCTCCCCTAAATTAATGTTATATTTTGGGTAACATGTGAACATTAATTTCATATATGCCAAATTTCCTTGGATACTTCATAGGTGGCTTTCATGTGTTTGTATTTGTCTTTTATCATGTAGGCTTAAAACTATTGGTGTATTTAGATTTTCAGGGAATAATGATTTTATTATTAATACGTTTCTCACTGCTAAATATCGTATTTTATTTTCTCTTATTTTTCATCTTTTATCTTGCTTAATGTTTTATTTGTAGTTTCTTTGTCAGTAATTAGCTTGATATTTCCATGGCTTGTTGATTATTATACTTTCTATTTTGGTATTCATGGATCGTCTATTTTCATATATATATTTTATTTAGGTATCTTACTAATCCTATTTTTGGGGCTTTCAAATCAAAACTTAGATTCTAGATTTTCTGTAATTTTCTATTATCAAAAGTGTTTTTCATTCTATTTCCTTAGAGTCTTGTGCTCAAGCAGATTGAAATATGTCTTCATAGTATCCTTTACTCATTTTTGTATAACTTAGCAGATTGTTATCGTTTCGCTATAAATACTACTTAATTTTAAATATCAAAACTTAGTATACTTTGGAAATCTTCTTCTTTATTTTCTCCCCATAAAGATAAATGTTTTTCTCCTTTTGACATTCATTCTTGTATTGTCTAATTCTCCACATGTCGACATTTTGCATCTACTTTTGTCTTTTAATGTATTTCTTGTAATATTATTTCTTTTATAATTAAATTTTTTCTTATAATATTTTTTAAATGGTTTTCTCCATTCTTTTCTAAATCTTTTATATTTGTACATAAATTTCTTTTGGCTTTCTAATTGTTTCAATTTTCTTTTTCTTATACTCTTTACCCCTGCCTGCAGATGTTATTTATCTTATCACAAAATATTTTTCTCCATGTCTTTTCCTTTACAATGTACCTTTGGTGCATAGTGCATCCAATCTTTCTTTAAAAATTATAAGCCATCTCCCTAAATTATCGGCATTTTAAATTTCTTATTTTATTATATTTTTCTTGAAAATAATTACTCTATTTTCCTGGTAACTTCTCATAGTATGTATTTGCTAAGATTGTCATATTCATATTACTATTAAATGCATTGTATTTAATTTTAAATTACCTTTGCATATTCATATATGTGTTTCATTTTACAAATTTGTAATTGTGATAGCTTATTCCTAGCTTCTTTTATGTATTTTCTTCTTTGTTCTATACTATTTGTCATCCATACTTCTCCTAAAAATTCATTTACTATATATCTAATAAAAGTATCTACACCTTCGAATATACTATTTTCACAGGCTATAGTAGTGTAATTTGTAATCACATTGAGACTAGGGGATAATAATCCTTCCCATCATTTTTTAACACATCCTGTTAATGTTCCTATCATTATTTGGGTTTTGGTATTATTATCCCAACTTGTTCCTTGTGTCATAAAATATAATGTCATTGCTTGAGACCATTTATTTAATACTGTTTTAATATATTTTTGACATTTATATCTAGGTATACACTTGTATTTCCTAATTGTTCAATTTTTGTTTCTCTTGGTTCATATTTAGGCATTCGGTATTGTTTTTCAAATGTATTTGAGTGCTCTTCTTTTATTTTACTAGATCCTCCTACATGTCCTATAGGATTCACCTCTTTTGTTTAATTTAAATTCATTCTTTGTATTTTTATCATTATATCTTTTATTTCACTATTACTTATTTTGTTCATTCTTTTACAGTCTCTTCTTCTATTATTTGTTTTCCTTCTCTTATTTTTATTTTCTTTTCTAATTATAAGTATTGTTTTAATAACTTTTCATCAAGGCTTTCTTTTTCCATGTCTTCTCTTTTTATTATTCTTTCAAGATTTTTTCTAAATATGATTTGTTCTATTATTTTTCCAGTTGTTCCTTTAACATATTTTGAATCTTTCCCTATACTAATAAGAGTATTTTGTTGTATTTCTATATTTATCATTCTATTTTATTTCTTTTTTCATCGATTTTTTCTAATTTATTATATGTTCTTTTTACAGCTTTCGATATTTCCTCCATTAACATTTCTTTGTTTCTAAATTCCATGTTATTTGGTTTTTGTAACTCTTTCTTTTACAAATTTTTTCCACTCTTTGTATAGTCCGTATTCTTTAATTTTTATTTTATCTTTTGGATATAAGTTTCTTATTTCTCTTAGCTTTAGATTTTTAATTATTATTAGATGTTTCTCCATTTCTACAAAGTTTAATTTTTTCTATTACCTTTCTTGTTGTTTCTGGATCCAAATTAACCTAAAGGGGTAAATATTCATTATAGTGTCTACTATATGGATATTATTATATCTATAAGTTCTACATATTTTTCTGGACTAGCTTTTGTAGAGAGAGGTAAACTACTTTCTAAGCATTCCATAATCATTCTATATATTGTGTTTTTTTTTTCCATTTTTCCACTAGTAAAGTCTTTATATAATTTTTTTTCTTTTTTTCTAAATATTGGTCTATTGACTTTTGTACAAACGCTTTTATTATCATTTCACTCATATTTAATTGACTTCTATATTTGGACTTTCTATCCTATTTAGATTACAATAAAATATTTCACTAAGATCTTTTTCTTGATTATAAGCTTCTTAAATATTATTATCAATATTATCATTTACTAAATTTAAATCTAAAGTAATTATCATTAAGTATATTTTTGTTCTTAAATTTTCTATTTTAGCTTTTATTAATATTTCTTCTTTCATTTCTTGTGAGATATTTAATTGTATAATTGTTATTGATTCTTGTAAAGATATTTGAAACTTAGAGATATGCAGTGATAGGGTTTGAAAATGGCTCCACGGGGCCCGCTCATGAACAAAAGAAAGAGCAGCGCCCATTGGAAACACTCGGGCCTTTGACACTGACCCAAAATGAAGGCCAGTCCACACGACCCAGGCCGGTTATGGGTGTCGAAAGCCCACATTAAATCAAAATAAATCCCATTGATAAGGAAATAAAATAATCTAAATAAAATGTTATCTGCAAATCGAAATAAATCTCACCAATAAGGAAAATAAGATAATTAGCGATATAGCGACTCGTCACTGCGGATCGGCGGATCCCCCAATGAGGAAGGACCATTACGTAGGCTGCGCTGCATCGATATCACTAATCAAATCCGATCTGAAGTAAGCAAGAAATATCCCGTCCGATGGGGAAGAATCACATCATCGTCAGTGGAAAGCATATACTATAAATATCGGGTCACCCCATCGGTGAAGGTATAACCACATTCACCCTCTGGCGATGCTTTTGCCGCAGAAAAGCGACTTAGGCATCGGAGCGACCAGTATTACGTTGACCACTTTTTCTTTCTTGTTTTTGCGAGAGAGAGCAAGCGGCCCAGTACTGCTGAGCTAGCCGGCGGCGATCATCTTCGTCGAATCCGAGCGCCGGCGAGCCGAATCGTCGCCGGTCGGTTACGGCGCGTCGGCGATCGGTGTCATCCGGTTAGCGCCCGTACGGCGAAAGCGGCGGTTCCGCCGATAAATAAGCGATCTCGATTCGCGATAGTATCAACCGGAACCTGGCGGGAGCAGCGTCAATCCGCGAGATGCGGGATCCTCCGGTAGCGCGGCCGTGAACCTCACAGCGCGTTGACGATGCGAGCTATACGAGCGAGTGGAAGCGCTTTGCCTCTGACAGCGCCCGGATAGGAGAGTTAGATCGGCTCGTGAGGCGAGATCACGGCGTGCGGGAGGCCGCGACAAGCTTCGGGAAGAGTCACAACTTTCCTCCTCTGTGAAGCGACACAATCTCGACATTCCGGTGCTAAGCGTAGAGTCCGGCTGACGGGGCATGGGCCATGATTATTTAGAGAGGAGGAAAGCGAAGCAACACTTTCGGAGGGAGATGTGTCGGGAGCAGGCTACGTCATCCTCGTAAGAAGCGGGAGAGCAATCATGGGAGCGAGGTTCGAGAGCCTCCAGTAGAGCTCGACCGTGTGAAGGAGGTGGTAAGAGGGCGCTCTTGATAGCGTAGACACCTTGGTACAGCAGACTAAGTCACCGCCAGCGTAGAAGTCTTACGCTTCGCCAACAAAGACCGGATCTACCGCGGTGACGTCCGATGGTGTCAGAGATCGATCGACCATCTCAACGCTACAATCAAATGGAGCTGCGTGGATGTCAAGACTATAATGCGTCACGAGCTTTATTTGTCACGTGAGGCCTAGCTACGGCTGTTTATGGGCTTTCGCCTTCATCAATCTCCTCATTCAGAGAGCTATCCATTGCGCTCGTATCTCACCATTGGAGCCCGGGGCGGTATAGAAAGCCAAGGTACCATGTGACCATCAGCAGGCTCGCGAGGAGAGCTTGAGTCTATGTTTAAAGGTTCAACGCAGAGTTTCTAAAAGTAGATATACCTGACGAAAAGTTTGCAATCACCGTATTCATTGTTGGATTAGGGGTGCATTCGAAAGACTTGATGTTTTCCATCTCTAAAATCCTCAAGCAAGCGGCTGAAATTGTTTCCTTAAGCGGAGAAGTACATCGATGGCGAAGAAGCTCTCATATCGAAGGAGCTCTCCACCCATAAAAAAAGTGGGACCGGAACAAGCGAGGGGCGGAGCCCCAAAATACAAAAGCTGACGGAGAGGTCTCAAGAAAGATGGGCAGTCCCAGAAAGGCGTGGAAACCTCGGAGATCTTCTAGGCCCACCTTGACTGAGAGGGCGACAGCATTATTCCTCAGCGGTTCCTTAGCAGCCCGCGGTATCTCGGCGGGTCTGCGCGAAGTCAAAGCGAGCGATTCTTGAGGTGGCCAACTCAAATGAAGTGGACCCGCCACAAGGGCAACGCCGTTGTGCGGTTCCATAGAGACTATGGACCGTCTGAGATGATTCGCATCTGACTCGAAGAAATATAGTACTTAATACGGCGTGGGTATCTTCCGGCACCTGTACGAAAATCAGCCTCAGAATCAGGCTCAAAACCAGGCTCTGGCTCAGCAGCCACCGCCACCACCTCGGCAGACAACCTTCGGCACCAACAGCCTCTAGAAATCACGTGATCTCGGGGTTACCAAAGGAGGAGGGAATCGACTCGACTGGAAGGCTCTGTATGTGTCGAATTCGATAGAGGTGGTGCAAATACAGCGGTGTCCAATGCACCAGGCTCGACACATCCGTAACGTTCTCTAACTCAGACACGGAGGATGCGGCTCTATGACCATGGTAATCGGCGTTCGTAGCCAACCATGGCGAGGTGTGGATCAACCCAGTTGACGCGGGTTCAAGCGACATCATCTTCGCCTCGACCTTTGATAAGATAGGCATCGGAGGGAAGGAGAATGGAACCGTCGGCACCCATTGAAAGTTCTCAGGGAGAAAAGAAATATTACCCTTGGGCTTAGCTCTGACTAGTGCTTTCGCCTTGGGAGATCCACATGCCCCGGTAGCGGCGATAACGAGATTCCTCGTTGTAGGCGCCCGTGCGCTTATAATATGTTGTTAGGCGGAGACCCTAAATGCGATAAAAGACATCCCCTCGCTTACCACATGATGATCAAGTTTCCTACGTAAGCGGAGTAGGAATGGTTTGTTAGAGATTGGCGAGTGGCGAAGTCTTACTCGACATCCACATGAAGCGATGACCGTTAACATATGGGCGAGCCGACATGCAGCGACGAAGGTGCTCCTGTTTGAGCCCTCCAGAAATTTGGAACACATATCGTTGGTGTGACCCTGAACACACCTCGCTACATCGACTCAAAGCCTGCAGAGGACCTCGAGCTACTCTACTGTTTTGAGACCGAACAAAAATAAGTCTTAAGCGTGAAGCGGTGAGACATGGAGAGATTGTACACAATATGTATCCACACATAAGGTGACGTCGGCCCATCGCACAACAGTCAAGCAAAGAGGCTTCGCGCGAGAAAAGCAGCGTCGAGGAGGTTGTAAACTCCTCTGGCGGGAGCAATCGAGAGAGGTGGAATATCACGAATGGTTAGCCAACGTCGTGCTTGTCCAAAAAGCAAGCGGCAAGTGGCGACTTTGCATCGACTTCGCGGCGTCAACAAAGCATGCCCAAAGGATAGTTTCCCGCCTGGCATGAGCTCGACCTCATCGTGGATGCCTCGGCGACCATGAACTCCTCGATTTATGGATGCCTTCTCATTTACAATTAGATCGGCTTATGGACCCAGACGACAGAAAAGACCTCGTTAGATCACGGTCTTGCGGGGAACCTATTGTTATCGTGTGTGATGCCATTTGGGCTCGAAGCAGCGAGGCTACCTATCAAAGGATTTGGTGAACAAGATGTTCCAGCATATAAGGAACAACCATGAGTGTACATAGATGACTTCTTTGATACGTCCCCTGCCAAGCTCCACATAGCTCATTTGTTCGAGGTGTTCCAAAATCTGAGAAGAATTCAACATGAAGAGTGAATCGACTTAAGTGTGCCTTAATTATCGGTAGAAAAATTCCTAGGCTTCATAGTCAACAACAGACCAGGAATGAAGGCAAATCGGACAAAATAAAAGTTTATTATCAACTTATGCCGCCGCCCTCGGGGAGCATAAGGAGGTCCAGCGATCGACGGGAAGGATTGTTGCTTTAAGTCGATTATTATCGGGGCTGAAGTGATAAATGTCAGCCTTTCTTCCGAGTTTTAAAGAAAGCCTTTCAATGGGATACGAAGTGCGAAGAAGCATTCTCGACGTGAAAACATGTTTGAGCTCCCCACACGAATTCACGGTAGCCCGGATTGAGGAGGGCTCTACTCTATATATGCTGTTTCAGACTTCTCGACCAGCGCTGTCCTCGTCAGGGACAAAGACCGAGTGCGGCACCAGGTTTGCCATACCGAGCTGAGAGGAGCAGAGGGAAGTGTCGAGGATGGAAAAGCTAATCTTGGCATGTGTCAGCGGCTCGGAAGCCGCTCTTACTTCAGGCTCCTTCCATAGGATTCCAACACCAATATCACAGTGAAGCAAGTGTTTACATGGCAGAGACCTCATGAAGAGGCGATGAAATTGAGCCCGTAGAGCTAAGCTGAGTTCGATGAGATATAAGCCGCTATGATAAAGGGCAAGTCTTAGCTGATTTCGTCATGGAATTCACCTCAGTAAAACTGCAGAGAACACTCGACACCCACGGTATTTACCGTGAAACTTTAAGTGAGCAGACCCTGAACACATAAGGAAGCGAAGTCGGTTTAATCCGACCTCCCGGAAGATAGACATTGAGTGTGAAGCAGTTCCATATTCAAGCCTCAATAGCGGTAGAATATGGGCCGTCAGCGCAGGCCTGACCGCGCGTTCTTTGAAATTGGTAGCAGTGCGACTCGGCTGGTAGTAAGACAAATAGAAGACACCTACGGGCCAAAAGTGAAGCCGGTCTATACGCAGAAAGGTGCGGGATTTCTTGCGAAAAGATTTGCGTTGGTCGGGTGGAAACGCTACCGGAACGAAGAACTCGGGCGATCACCTTGGCAAACTAACGTGGCCTCACGGGGAGACCTCGGTGGCGCCTGTGTGAATACCTTGCGAGCGCGCTCTGTATCGCCGTGACGACAAGTTTCTGATGCGTTGAAGGCGGCGTTCTGATGGATTGTTTGGGATACATAATAGACGGACGTCTTTCGGCGACCGAAGAAGCGACTAAAATCGGGCGAGGTCAGCCTCAGATTAACTAAATCATAAGGGGCTTCTGACGAGTTCTTCCTCATCCTTAAAGTGCATGGCGTGAAAAAACCTGCGAATCGCTGCTAAAGAAGCTACCACGAAGGTGTCTGGAAATCATATGGAGCTGGGAAATTGCCGGGGGGGAAGGTCTTAAGGCGGATGCACTGGCTGTGCTCAGGGCGTGATAGACTGGTCGAGGAGATCTCGAGATCTTTTGAGAAAATTTTCTGCGAATCTCGCCTCCCATCCCGGGCCCCTTGACATCAATTACAAACCCACAGCGCTCGTGGTGGGGTTTGGTTATCTTGGGACTTACGCCGCAGGAGGGTCAATGTAAATTCATCATCGTTGGGGAGATTTATACCAAGTGGTGAGGCGGATACTTTGTTACAATCGCGAGCGAAGATCACAGCGATTTTGGCGAGCCATCATATGCGAGGTTTAGTATCCAGAGCCGCGAGTATGTCAGGACAGAGGCTGAGCGTTTGACAGCGCCAGTTCGGGGATTTTTGTGCGAGCTCGGAATTAAAATTATTGCTCGTCCCGGCCCATCTCAATCTAATGGTCGGCGTAAGTCGCCATCGAACCATAAGGCGCGTTGAAGACCAAGTGGAAAATCTTAAGGCAAATGGTGATACCTCCCAGGGTGGTATGGGCCCCTGCGGGACTACGCATGAGTCAGCAACCCGGGAAACCCCATTCCTGCCCCTAGCCTTTGGCGAAGGCGGTAGCCCACATGGTGGTTAAAGTCCCGGATCGAGTTGGCGACGATGGAACCTGATAGCGAGGCTCTCCGCCCTAAATTTGGACCTCTTGCCCAGATGGCGTGGCGGGTCTAAACGCGAAGATTACCAGGCGGTATTATAACCCAAGAGTCAAACCACCAGGGCTACATGCGGGTGACTGGTCTTGAAGAAGCTCTGCGACAAGGAAGAATCCAGTGCATGGAGAAAACTAGGCCCCATTGGGAAGGCCCTACATCATATCACGTCATCGGACCGAGGCAATTAAGGCTCAGGCGGAAGGAGGAAAAATTCTACATCATGCTTGGAATGAACACCTTAATAAAGTTTTGTGAGCCTGAGTTTGTAATCTTAAATGAAGCATTATCAATTTTCGGATAGATTACGGCGTTCATGATTATTTTGATAGGCGTCTCAAATAGCTCAGACATATAATGCTCAGAAAAATTACATACAACAGAATGTAGTTCATGGTCAAAAAGGAAAAATTCTCTCTTTATTCCAAATCCGTCACACTCAGTACAATCGGTAATTGTCATCATTTTATCGGAAATTACACAGTACAAGCGGAGTTTCCTCGAAAAAAAAAAAAAAAAAAAAGCCCTTGAGAAGGAAGAGGAAGAGCTTGAAGTAAAAATAAATGAAGAAAGAGTGAAGGTGGAAAAGGAGAAGAAGAGTAGAGAGGTGGAAAGAGGAGAAGAGAAGAAAAAGGGATGGAAAGAGTTTGTGCGAAAGAAAGGGAAAGAAAAAGGGAGAATGAGATGTGGAAGAAAAGAAGAAGGGAAGAAAGAGAGAATGAAAGAGAAGAAGAAAGAGAAGAAATGAGAGGAAGAGAAAGAAGAACAGAAAATAGAGAAAGCGGCACAAGAAATGTATCGCCCTCCCCGGACACATTCCCTAGCACGAGCTGGGGGAATAACATAACTCCGTAAAAGGGAGACTGAGAAAAACACAACTCCCTGACGGAGGTCGACAAAACTAAACTAGAATCTTGGCGGATCCCGGCGAAGGCGATCAAGCTTACGACGCTTCATTTGAGCATGTCACCGATTCACGCGCGAAAGGCGAGTACCAGTATAAACCCCATAGCAATGAAATTAGCCATTTTATAAAAATGGCGCTCGAAAATCGCGCGCGATCATTTCCAATTCTCCGCGAATGGCGTTAAAGACGCTGTCTTTGCATCGAAGTTGAATGTTTGCGTGGCGACCGATTGTGAGTTCGACTACTACGCCGCAGGCCATGTAGCTTAAGAGTGGAGTTCCTTCGGGCTTTAGCCTGGCCTCGGCGACCGGTAACGGTTGGCGAGTTCGACTACTGCTGCCGCAGGCCATACGACACTGAAATTCGATTCAGCTCAGGCTTTTCAGCCCACAAGGCCTCAGCGCCGGGCCTAGTAACCGGTTTGGCGAGTTGGCCCCACTCACGCACGGGCCGTGCGGCTGGAGTCGGTTCGGCTCGAGGGCTTTCGGCCATGAGGCCTCGGCGCGGGGGCCCGGTGGCTTAGTTTGTGAGTTGGGCTCTCTGCGCAGGCCATGCGGCCCTAGGTCGGTTCGACTCGGGCTTTTCAGCCCTGTGAGGCCTCGGCGCCAGACCCCAGTAGCTCGGTTGTGAGTTATTGCTGCACAGAGGCCATCTGACCTTAGAATTAGTCAGCTCGAGAAATTTATTCAGCCCATGGAGCCTCAGCAGGCGGCGGCTCATTTGATCGTGTCGCTCGCCATACGACCTAGGGTGCTTTCAGCGCCGGCAACGACTCAGTGATGTAGCGAAGTCCGTGGTTCATAGAGGCGGTACGTGCATGGTAAAGACCATAGTGGTAAAAACCGTTTTATTCAGGAAAGGCTGCATACATCCACGGGTCCGGGCCCAACAAAATCAAATAGAATAGAAAACCGACGCTCAGTGTGGTGGGCATGAGAAGGCGGAGGTGAAGGAGGGTGACCTCGGTGAGCCAGTCAGGTTATCAGATAAGTCGTGAGAGGAGATTCCTCAGCCTCCTGTATTCAGGTTGTCAAGGTTGAAGTCAGTGGGATAAACGTATGTTTCCTCTTAAAGGCTAGCCACCCGAGGAAACCCATTAGTAGGACCTCGTCCCTCGATCTTCCTACTCTTTATCATTGAAATGATTCTTTGGTGATGAAGGTCCATTGCGACCTCCTGTTCGGCGTTGTAAAGTTTATTAAACTCCGTTATTGTCGTTGGCGTGTGTATAACATGATTCATCTTTGGCCGCACGTGGCGTAGACTCCGTGGCTCACCACGGGATGTGAAACGTCCCTAACCATCGAAGCTCATGCGAAGCCCGGGCGCAGCCCGATCCCTATCCTATAGTCCAGGCACATTTGTGCGCTGCGATCATCGGCTGGCTGGCGCCGGCGCTCTATATTGTTTGGGCCTCATTTTCTCGCCTGGCGACAAATTTGCCGGCATTAGTATCTTCAAAATCAGTTTGGCTTACTTTTCTGGTCATGGCACTTTGACCTCGTAACTCAGCCCGCTCGAGATGTAAGAAGCCACCACGCCATGGCGGCGACTTTGGCGGTACGCCATTTGGTTGGCCAGCACGGCGAACTTTTGAATGGTAACCTGCCATCCAGCATTAGAATCAATATCCAGCGAAGATCAGCGCTCATGAATGAAGCTGGACCGTGAATGCCGAGAACTGCGAAGCGGCCCCACGGAGAATCGACGGCCTAACAATGAGGCGGCGCAACAGGCGCCGGTCGAGTCATGAATGGAGCGAGACCGCCTGCCACCCGAGTTCGGCATTTAGAAGCAAAGTCATACCATCTCCGCTAGTTTCGGAGTCCTTCCTCTTCAATTCTTCCGCCATCGGAGAAGGTGGCTAACACTCTTAGCGGTAGTTCGGTGATGACGCGGCCCATGACGGCTTGCTCAGCGACACACCGGACCGCGCTGCGATGGGCTGAGCGAGTACTGAACTCAAACTTAGAATTTCGGTAGGAAGCGACAACGCTTGCTCCGACTTTCGAACATGGGTAGAAGGAGAAGAGGAAGACTCCCCCAATTTCGGAACCTTGACCAAAGTCGGCCGTCTTTTGTAGGTCAAGTCTTGTTTCGAACAAGGCTTTGGGGCGAAGTCTGGCGGGCGAGTCTCCATGGTGGTTTGTGGCGGCGGAAGGGCCGATGGAGGAGGCTGCTTAATTGGAAGGAGGCGAAGGCCTCAGCGATGAGTGGGCTGACCTCGACTCAGGGCCGAAATCTCGACGATGGCTCTGTGGGGCGATGGGGCATGATCGCGCCCGATGTGGCTATCCTGGCCGAGATCGGGTTAAACACACGAGAGGCATGTAGACAATCACGAGAATTAGAGATATCGATAACCTCATTACAAGTTATACCAAAAACAAAGCGACACTCGCAGATTCTGAGATGATTCAGTGACCGAGCATGAGGAGTGTCGTCCTTGTCGAGAGGATTATATTCCCAGTTGGCACTCAACAAGTGGCGGTTCTTCCGAGCCTGGCATGGGAAAGGGAAAGTCGAAAATCACCGAGGAGCGCGATGCCTTTGGAAAAATAGAGAAACCCTCGGTTTTCCACTAAAAGATAAAGGAAGAACGAAAGGTATGGGACACCATTCTGTACAAGAAAATAATGATTGAGCCAAAATACCCTGACCATTAGGCGAAAGTTGAGAGGAATGAGGATGGTGCAGTCATTATGGCCCTTTTATGGGAGGATCTGGAGAAGCAGATGACCATCAAAAACCACTTTGGTGCCTCATATCTGGTCGAAACCCATGAAGGTCAAATATCAGGGACTGGACTCTCGAAGGCGCCAAAGAGGTCGGTGCCTGCGAAAGTATTGTATAGGGGATAATACCATTTGGCCTGATCAAATATCACGAAGTGCAGTTGTGAATCATGACACCCCATGGTACTAATCTGGTCTACTCTCCCCTTACCACTTGTCTAAGGAAGGGGCACCCTGAAGCATCTCGAAGATCGGCCACGGTCAGCTGATTGGACATTATGGATCCTTGAGAACCGGCAGCGGCCAGAAAGAGCCACCTCAATACTTTCGAGAGAAGAGAGCGCCCGGGACCCATGATGATGGCAGTAATGAGACGAAACTTGGTTGACTATTTTCAGCCTCAAATGACCATCACAAGAAGAAAGACACAGATTAGAGATAAAACGGAAAAAGCTATCTGGGAAAGGCGTGGAAAAACGACCATATAGAGGTTGGATGAAACTATGCGGAAGGAAGTGCGGAACTGGTTAAGAAAGAAGGTTTCAAGATCAGGGGCACATAAGACAGAGGATGTCTGCGGAAGAAACATAAGCGAAGTGCAGGAAGGGATGACGCGAAACGAAAGTTATCGTGCTCATAAAGCGATATGTGTGACCAAGCGTATAACTAATAACCCGACCCGGAGCGGACACGTAGAAATTGCATCAGATGGAGAAGAGCTGGTTGAAAGTGCCACCACGCTGCCACCACACGAAGACAGGCGGCGATAAGGTTTGGCAAATGGAAACGCGGACCCTCATGGAGCCGAAAGAAGGCGCCAGACAAACTCTGAATGCTGGCGCTGACCAAGATGAAGGCCTCAAGTCCCATTGAGGCTACAGTTCATGATAATCAGAAACACACATGTTTTAAATCAAAATAAATCCCATCTGATAAGGAAATAGAATAATCCCAATAAAATATTATCATAATCCGAATAAATCTCTGATAAGGAAAATAGATAATTAAATACCAGCAAATATCTGCGGATCAGCAGATCCACATTAGTTAATGGCTATTACATCGATATCTGATCAAATAAAGATGGTAAAGCAAAAATATCCCGTCCAATGGGAAAGAATCCTAATCATCATCAATGGGAAAAACATATATTATAAATGCCAGGTCGCTAGTGGTGAGTGCCTTGACATTCGCCACCAGCGATCACCTGCTTCTCTCGAGAAAGAAGCGGCTTGGCATGGGCGACCATGGGCGAAGCCGCCGATCCTTTTTCTTTCTTGTTTTTGCGAGAGGAAACAGCGCCCGGTGCAGGCCAACCCGGCCCGGCGATCCTATCACCGACTTGGCGATCCGAACCTTGGTTAATCCACAACATTCACGGTTTTGATTCTGACATTAAATAAATCAAAATGATTAGGTTAAAAAATATATAAGATATTTTCGTATTCAGTCTTGTTAAATTCTGTTTATAATAAGTTATAGATTCTATTAATAATATATCATTTAAATCATAATCAATCTTATTACTTTATTAATATTATAGTTTATTTTCATGTTTATATCCATATTTTATTTATTTATATTTTAATTCTAATAAGGTTTTGATTATTATTATATTTGTTATCAAGGTATCAGTTGGATTTCTTTTTCGAGAGTCTTGTAATACTTGTCATAGTAATATCAAACTTCTTTCAACATTTTCATTTTAATTGTCTTTTATCTTTGTTAATACCATTCATTCTTTTTGTATCTTTTTTCTTGTTTGTTTTTTATGATTTTCACTATTGTTTGTACTATTTTATATTATATTAATATTGATTTTATAATTCTATTTTTTATATTAGTTAAATAATTAAATATTCTATAGTTTTACATTCATAAAATTCTTATGTGATGTTGAATCATGATTTTTTGTTAAAAATTTGTAAAATTTACATGTGATTTTTATTTAAATTCTTCTATTTTTATTTTCAGTTAGATCATCATGCTTCATGTTATAACAAAATCTTTTACACATAATATATTATTTACCATTAAACCAATATAAAACTAATCAATTGGCTGTAAATCATAAATTTCAATGTTGTCTTAGGACTCTTGGATAATTTATTTTTTATATTATTTAAAAATAATAATATTATTTTGATTTCTTTAGATGTTCATTCTTAACCTTAAAGCAAATGTGTTACAAACATTATTATCTTATTATTATATCATTTCATCGTTATATTTTATCTGAACCTAGAACTCACGATACCGTATATTTAAGCTACATCTTCCATTATGATTATACTTTTTATAATTATTCTCAATCATTAGTTGAATCAGAAGTTTTAATAGTTAGCAAAATTTAACACCATTAGTCAACATAAAAATTAACATAAAATTTACGGGTTATGATTGATTATAATTGTATTTGTGTTGTATTCGTGTCAACTTGTTTAATCAATGAGTTATTTTCGTATCAATCTACACAATCCAGATTTGACTTGAATTGACTCATTAATTATATATACAATTGAAACATCAAATTTTTATACGTTATTCAAATCAAAATATTAGTTCAAACCAAATATAATCTAATGATTTTTTTGTAATCTTCATATATAATATGTCATCAGTTAATAAATTGATTGATGTTTGAACCATTTTTCTTTCGATTATTATTCCATTATCATGTTGGTTAAATCAGTTATAGTGAGTATAAGTCTATCCAATACCAAATTTTACCTAATATTGTAATCATGGATGTATTTATTGAAACATCCAACCAAAGAGTGATAATGAATCATAATTGCTTTGAAGGGTAAACGAATCGTTCTTTTTATTAATAACACGGTGTGATTATAATGTGCGTGGTCCCTCCTTTCAGTTTTTTGAACTTATGTTAAATATGTCAATGATTGGATTAAAAATTCATTATTCATAACATATAATAAACAAAAATAATCATCGTCGGAAAAAGAAATCTTCATAAAATTCCATGAAGATTGGGTGAGAAGAACCTACTTATGATCTGATCTCATCAGCCAAACCAATCTGTAAAATATCCACCAACATCAGCGGGATTAACAATCTAACATCATTATTATTGAAAAACTTAATCTCTTGCATTGATCTATTGACCAGTTTATCTATCCATGTTCTAGCCTCATTTTCACTATTTTATAAATAATCCACTAATTCAGTTGTGACATGGCGATTAAAATATTGTCATTTCATAATTCCAATTATTAATAAAGCACCAGTTTAGTTAAATGAATGGTTTTACAGTCCTTCATTATGATGCTTTTAATATGACTTTATAAAGATCAAAGATTGCCCGTACTATGAAAACACATCAGAATCAATTTAAATTTGGATTGAAGAATTTGAATTGAAGAAGAAAGATTGAGAAGAATTCATCATGATTTTCCAATGATATATTTCTTAAGAATTCAGAGACCATATATATAAAATTGCTCCGATGTGGTTATAATCTTATCATGCTAGCCAATTCTGTCTTTGAGGTACAAATATAATCCGCGTTATTATTACTAATCAAATGACAGTTCTTCAATACTCCCCCTTGAATGATAGTTATAAATAAAAATAATAGGACTATCTCATTAAAAACCTTGCCAGGTAAGGCCGTTGGGATAAAACTGGGCGAAAAAGGTGCATTTTTAATTTTGTGACACCCCTGAGGCTACGAGGTGTCAAGTTGACCTAAAAATTGACTTATGAAATCTACATGTCATGTTCCATTAGGCCCATAATGAATCAACAGCCCCTTGGCCTCACACATCTCTCTCATGCGTCATCATTATACAAAATCTTTTCAATTTACAGTTTGTTCTGTTGTGTTTATTACAATTATAAAGCGTGATTCACCTTTGGGATTTTTGAAATCTGAATAAGGTCATCTTGACCGTTTCTTCGCCTCCTAAGGCCACAGGTGCATCCGTACAAATTGTGTCTTGAGGTGCTAAAGGGGTCCCATTAGTTAGGTATTACCAGTGATTGGAATTCTCTTGGGGTTTCACTCCACCTAAGTATAAATACAATGGCACACCAAACATTCAACACGTACTGTATCTCGCCAATACGCGTATTCGGCGCCGTTATTCGCAAGTCGCTATTTATTCCGGTTTTGCGGCGGCGGCATAAGATTGGCTCACATGGGCTGAGCACAATCCGGGTTCCGTGTGGGCGCCCTTCAAAATCGCAATGGTGCCATTCATTGCTCAACTTTGGCGGCCAACGGCGTCGTAAATCTGCGACGTTCAGCGGTGTCGACCCAGTTGTTCGCCAGATCCGATCTTTTGGGCGAAATCTGTAATCGGACACTCAGCAATCCAGCATCCATTACATGGCCCTTAAACAAAAGTAAAGCAGTAGGAAAGCCTCGCTTTCCGGAGTTCATCGAAACTCGGCCCGTTACCAGTGAGTCACTTACAGTAAGGAAGCGGCTTTTATACTTTGGGAGCTGGCGGGTTGTTAGCGAAATTCTGAAGAATTTGACTTCTCTCTCTAAAAATCCCACACTTTCCTCCTCTCTTGGTTTTCTTTTATATATCTTTATATACAATTCATTTAGGTGAGTCCAGGACGAGAAAAGTTCTCCTCGATGCATGTCGTTTATTGGTTGGGGAGAGATATATCATCTCTTAATCAGCCATACCTGATTTCCTCTAATGGTATCTTATATGTATATGCAGACTAGCGAATAAAGTTTGACTTTCCATGGCGACGTGGCACCTCTTGGGCCATCACCAAGTGCCAGTGTCTCGCATCTCTACGTCTTATCGAAGCGTGAGAAATTCCATTGTCTCGGAATTGTAGTCAGCGTGATAGCTAGATTTCGCGAGGGACCGATTCCAACGGTGAAGTCCGTTCGTCATCTGAGATCTAGAAAAATTCTTGGATTTGGTAAATTACCGTTTATCTTTGTAAAATCAGTTCTAGATTCTTGAAATTCTGTCATGCTCCCCCTCATGTCAACATCCTTTACTTTTCGCATTCCAACATAGAAATTATTTTCTTGAGCGTTGAAGTGGTGTGCGCTGCGAATAAAATTATGGATCTCCGCCAGTGGTATTTATTGGATCAGTTGTCATTCTTGGCTCATGTGTATAGAAAAAAATTTGGTGAAATGTATTTTGGTTCTATCCTTTGATGTAACCTCCTTTGATTTGTGCAATGCATGCAACATTGTCTTCAAATAATATTGTTGGCTTGTCTTTGACAGAGGAGAGCCCACATGATTCTTGAATATGGTGGATCATCGATCTAAGGCATATGCATTCACGACTTGTAATAATTTTTGAATGATTTGATGATGTAGCCACCATTGTCTGATTGACAGATCTCCATGAGATAGCGGACCGTTGTGCGTTCAGCGCCGGGTTTATTGATCGCTTTATGCGGATCTAAAGATATCGCGCATACGCATATCTGGTAGTTTTTCTTTTGACTTATTTGAATAGAATAAGCCCCCTTATCGTAGTTCGGCGAGATAGCGTAATATATGTTGGATATCGTTTACCCGATCTGGGTTGGGCGTTGCCCCTTCATCGGTCGCGAAAACGCATCCGTTGTTACGATTAGCAGATGCCAGTGCACCAATGACAATAAGATATGGTACGGGACCAATGTTCTCACACTTTTACGAATGAAATGGGTCCTTTTTCATCAGTGATCCTAACAACCATAGGGAGCTTAATGGATATTACTTTATCCATAATCGCGCTTCAAGATTTTCTTATCTGTTCGTTGAATAACACTCCGTTTGGAAAAATGCCCGTCTACCACGGGCGTTACATTTTGTTTTCAAGATCTTTCATTTCAAATTCTTTCTTGAATATTCTAACGTGGTGCTGTAGCTCTTGGGGGTTCCAGCAGTTAAATCATCTTTTAGCAGTAATAATGCTGAAATCAGTTTAATTTTATGTAACATATGGGTATGTCAGGTTATTCCACATACCCTTCTTTTAGTAATATTCACTAAGGCGTTGTACCACATGCGTCCGGATTGTTTTAATCCATCTGAATCTTTGTAGCTTAATTGAGAACATGCTCCCGAGGTTTTGTACCTAGCTGCAGTGGTTTAAATCATGAGGATCTTCTGTTCATATCCGTCATATGGATCCATATAAATGTGTTGATAATATCCATGAGGCGGCATGTTAAGTTCTTCGGATACTGCTAAGCTTATCATGAAATGTCATTGCGTCCATACTTGAATTGAATATGTTTCCTCGTAGTCAATGTCAGGTCTTTGTGAGAAACCTTGGTATATATTGGCGCCTTATACCTTACTTGATATCATTATTCTCATTCGCTTTAATTACCAAATGTTTATTAGCAGTTTCTCGCTATGGTGTTTGAACTATGAGTTAAAACCGTCGTTTATCAATAGTCATTCTACCCTTTCACATTATATCTTTCATTAGCGTCATTTCTTTGTCTGTATTAATTAGTATTTTGTGGCTCACGGATCATCATCATTTGTATGTTGCCTAGATATGATAAATGTTCACATCAAAATTATTTTGATCCATTTTTCACCTATTATAACATTGAATATAATTATTTTCAGGTACTTGTACCTCTTCTGGGGCTATTTGTTCATTTTGTATCTCTTCGAGGTTGGTTTTTCAATATTTGACTCTTCTTCATGATTATTTACTTTCCATTTACGACTCGCTTAGGAGAGTTATGTCTTTGACCCAACCGTTCCTCCGGCTTTGAGCGTGTTTTAGACTCATAATAACATTCTTGAGCGATATCAGCCGTGTTGACTATTTGGCGGGATGTCTTGACTGTCCAATTCTTTGTATCAACAAATGCATCTAGTAGATTGATTTGCAAGTTTTAGTGATCATTGAACTTCAGTTCACACACAGTTGATCGTTAGATCAGATGGGATGTGCGATGCATTCCAAGCGTTTAATCTGATTCCTTACGGGATAAAACACACCTGATGCAGGAACCTTGTTTTATTAAATATTAAATTGGTGACAGTTTACCTCAGTGGCTGAAATATGCGGCAACTCCATAGTAACCTCCCACGATAGCTACAACATTGTGATTATGAAGCTAAGTCGTTAAAAGCTATTTGACGTCTTTGGAAAACGTGGGTTATAAAAATTTTTACTTTTCTATTAAAAAATCATGCCTTTAGATTTAAATCCGGCGGCATAACAACCCACCACGGTCAATTGACAAATACAAAATCACACAGCTATAAAAAAAATACTCCCAATATTTTCCAAAAATCCCAACTACAATCAAAAAGGGACCTCACAGTTATATAATATCAGATGAAATCGTGACCAATTTCATTTGCATTATTTTTTTCTCAAAACCATGCATATTTTACGAAAAGATATTTACATATGCAAAATGCACCACGTTTTCAGCACTACTGTTCCATTTGCACGCTATCCCATCTGTTACAACGGCGTGCCGAATTTGAGGATCTGGAAAGGTCTTGGCGATTACCTGCACAAAATTATTTTGAAGCTGCTGACCAAAATGACTCAGTTGAAATTTTCATAGTTCTAAATATTATTTATCTGCTTTGTATGTACCGCCCAATATGAAAATGCATTTGTAAATTGTTTTGTATTCTTGCAGAGAAAGCGAGTTTTGCTATGAAAACCATTCTTGAAAGCATTTACATTCTTGTGCATTATTCTGCTGTTGGCGTTACCTTCTTCCTGTTGCATTGTTTGGTGTGGTTCAATATCTGGCCATATCTGGAAATCAGTTCAGCCATGTGGCCATTTCTGAAATACCCTGACTATGATGCCATGGATTACCAGGACTAGCATTGAGTGTGATCTCAAGTGCTAAAATTTAAGATATTAAAGGTGAACCAGTGGATCTCTCATAATATAATCAGACATATAGGACCAAAAATATGGTGAGAGGGCGCCAGACCAGCACCTCTGTTCTATTTTTAAAATTGGTGTAACTGTGTAGGGTGTGGAAGAACAACATATAAATATATACTAGATCTAACTGATTGCATTGGGGCAATATAGTTAATCATAATATCCCATAACATTGCCATGCAATCCGAAATACATCGGCCAGGAAGCGAAATTTGTGTCATCTAGGGTTTCTTGAAGCCAGACTATTTGTTTCTTAAATACTGAAATGTTTTTTACGCACAAATTATATATGTTTGGGAGGGAATTAAAAAAATGCTATAAATTTATATTTTTAATGACTTTCTGTTTGTAATTTAAACGCTTTAGTTTTAGAAAGGTTTTGAGTACTCACCTTTTTCTCGACTAATTTCTTTCAAAATCTTGTCAACATCACGGGTTAAACTGGATGCCAATCGCCTACAGATTGTTCAAAATTCAAATGCCCTCAGGTCCGTATTTCTTCATAAATTTTCGAAGTGACTATATGAATGAACTTGATTCCACAACAAAACTTTGCGTTACTGTCCCGTTCGATATGGACATCGATGATGTAAGTGTTTGTGTCATACACATTAAATGTCTATAGCTGTCTGTTTTTTGATCAACTTTTGATGAGGGCTTTCATGGGAGATGCAAAAATACCGAAACATTTCTGAAAATTTTGTCGGGTTCTTAGACCACCGTCATAAAATTTCAATGACTGTTGAAAACGGTCCAGAAATTCAGCCACGATTGTCCGAACATAGTCCCAATTTCTAAACTCAGTCTAAAATTTTGGGACTAAAATTCTGACCTTTCTGACCTCTAAGAAAATTTCAAATACATTATATAGCATTTAGGCTCGAGAAAATAACACAAGTGGACAAATTTTCTACCTTTAAAGTTTGACAAAGGCTAAGATATTGGTACCTATCGCGTAGCTCTCTTGTGTGTTAGGCAGCCCTGCTCTGATAAGCCTCTGAATCAGTTTTAACAATCCCGAAAAATTAAAGAAAATATAAAGATTTTAAAACCCTCTCTCTCTTCGAAGCCCTCTGCTTCTCACCGTCGGAGACAACTTTTGATTTTATCCTTTTTGTTTTTTTGGTTTTTTTTTAATTATTATTCTTTTTCTTTAATTATTATTCTTATTATTTAGATAAATAATTTCTATTGCCCTATTAAGATTATTTAATCCCCAGAAAATTTTATTTATCATAATTGAATATTCTTTAAATATTTATCATTTTCAAGATTTTTACAAATCCAGTTTTAAATGTTTCATTAAAACGTCGTATAAAGTTCTTGTAATAATTCCATTGTCCAGATTTGTGAAAACTTTCATAGGTTCTTTCATTTGAAGAATGAGAATAATAAAGTCAGTTAATTATTAAAGATAAGAGAATTTTTAGAACTTCCACTGATTTATTTTGATAATATTATTATTATTTCTTATTAAAGCTTTGAACAATTCTGCTTTGCCTTAAACTTTTATTATTATAAAGTTAATTATTCATTTTGTATTTACCATGTAAAACAACTTTCAAAATTTTATTGTAACTAAGAATTGAAGTGCAGAGCCTTTGGTGCACATGCGGTTACACATCACAGTACCTCTCGGGCGGGTGTTCAAATTCTCCCCTCCTTAGAACATTTAGTCCTCGAAATAGAACAAAACATAAAGAGGATGCGCAATGCGAAACAAGGCGAGGATGTTATTTGCGCATCGAGCCTGCGACTCCCATGTAGCCTCTTTAATCCATAGTCCCAATAAAACTTTATTCTTGAATGACCTTATTCCGAAATCACTCCTGATCTCTGTCACATTGTTGTCATATAAGTCTCAAATTCATCAGCTGGTTCTCTTGGTTGATCTCGAGTACATGGGAAGGATACGGAATGTACTTGCAGCATGGATACATGAAACACATTATAAACCTTAGACAACTGGGAGGAAGGTCTAATCTATGTACTCACCAGTTACCGCTCTGGCGTAATCCTTATGGTCCATAATAATATCACGGGCCTCGGCTTTCCACGAGTCTTCCAAATCGAGGACACACTTGAAACTTTGAGGAGGACCTCATCACTTTCGTAAAACGTGGATCTAAGTTTATGACCTCGCTTTTATGCATGCCATTTATCTTTGATTATATCTGGATGATCTGGATCTTATCTAAAGGTAAATCATTTTAACTTTAAAAATTATTGATTATCCATCATCTCTTAAACTCGCATTTATAAGTGACCTTTGTTGCCGTAACTGATGTGAATTATGCTATCTTGATTGATATGTTATTGTCAAGCGAACTCCATTCAGAGATAAATGTATCCCGACGCCAAACTCTCGCGTATCTGGCATCATCATCAACGTCAGAATAGTTCTGTTGTTGTTGATGTGGAAAGTTGATAACTGGTCTGTCGGTTCCCATGGCATCCACCTTAAAGCTAGACGAAATACGGATGTAAATCGGGGTCTCGATGCGAGACTATCGATAGAAGACACCATGTAATCTAACTATCTCCTCCACACTTATAATTGGGCCAACTTGTCCGATGGGTCATCATTAATGGCGGAGAAAATACGTGATTTAGTTGGTCACATCCTTTATCACCCATATAGCATCTGTTGTCTCCGAGTTCTCGGAAGCCGGTAACAAATCGCTAATCAATCGCCTCCATTCCATCACGAGATTGAAGGGCTCATGTCTTTCTGAATAATTTTCCGCCCTTCCCTCTGCGGTTCAGTATGGATCAATGCCGATTTATGACGCCATATAATAATGCTCCTAGAATGTGTTGTCTTCGGTGCTACTGAGGTGCATGGCATATCTTTGAAGAGTGAGCCTCTTCATGATTTCCTTTTTGGGTTCTGCCTTCGAAATTTTTTATTCACGACTCCCTCTAGCTATTCGCCATACGTCTGCAGTGGAACTCTGGTTTCCTGCCACCAATCTACCTCAAACGTCATCTACGAAACACCTTACGACCTTCCTTGATGATCCACGAAGAGGGTAGTGTAAATGTTCCCCAGCGATTATTCTATCACTTCTATGGCCCGAACTCCCAAAGATCTCAACTCTATCAACAATGGAGATATAAATGCCTTGAGATAAGCATAGGAACCCTCCGGTTTCCGGCAAAGCATCAGGCCTGTTATTACGGATGTTCTATGGTATGATCATGAAGTCATAATGGCTCTAGTACCATTTTCTTAAATTAAGCTCACCACAGGTGAATATCTCGCGATCAGCCTGGTGTTGAATCTCGCGTAGAACGTGAGATAATGTCCATATCGCTGAAGCAAAACCTGCTTCAGTTACCGATCTGCCGTTCGCGGTAGTTACGCTCGTTAGCCAGCGCCAACGGCCGGAAGCATAGGCTATCCGCCGCCATCGCGCCGGCACCCCGCCCCTTAATACGGGGCTATCTTCCGCCACGCGGCCGTCCTTTCGGCGGTAGGTGCTATCTTTTAGGCTGCCGTCGTCTATCTAGCTCTCGAGCGTATATTTTGGCGGTGGTATGCGGCACGACCGATTTGGGTCGCGCCCCGATGATGTCCGACGGGTTTCATCTTGAAAGTCTCAACCAATTCACCATGTGCCACGCGATCGAAGCTGCGTTAATGTTGTGGTGACACCGGTTGGCTGCCAATAAATCTTGCAGGATCCACTATTTTAAATGACGCGACCAGAAATATTTATTATTGGCGCCTGACAGTATGTTGCTCTCAAGATCACCAAATCATCAGAGTAACCATGTTCTCAGGCGCTGAAATTTTCAGAATGTCATCCAATGGATCGGTCTGACTTGTAATGGGTTGAATCTTACTGTTTGTCAGTCATGAACATGTTGGGTATTGATTGGTCATGGGATGTATCGCTAGAACTCATAGTGACCATCATCTAGTCTTTGTTGGGGTGTCGTTGGTTCTGACAGTGGTATGACTAACCAGGATCGATCTTGAATATACCGGGATCATCTGATTGTGGTCAAATAGCTCATCCCCATACGAGGAAGCGGATTAAGTTTGCGTATTGTCACCCGATTCGGTTGTCTATAGTCTATGACCTGGCTTAAATAGCTTCCATCTTTCTTCTTTACCGGCAGGAGCTCCCCACGGTGGTGCTAGGTCGGATGAAGCCCTTGCATCGATTCCTCGGTGTGCCTTGATTCTTTTCGACTCTATTTGGTGCCGTTATTATGGAGGAATGGATATTAGCTCAGTCCACTGAGATAAGTTCAATAACTGGAAAACTCAGTTTATCTCTCAAAAATTCGCTTTGAAATATCATCTGGAAAGACATCTGAACTCTTCTTTGACTATGGGGATCATCTCCCAGTAGTCCCTCTTGTCTCTATCGATGAAATGCGAATAACCTCATGGCACTTCAGAACATTTTGAGGCGGTCATAGCATTAATGAAACTAGGCGATCTCTCTTCGATTCCCGAAAATATCACGCTGGATTCTATTTGTTTGAACCAATCTTACGCCTTCTTCACCTGCTTTTTCAGAAGTAAGCTCTGTGCGGATAACCGGTCCATACCTAAAGATTATATCGAAATCATGGATACTAACACTATCAGTGCGCTGGAAAATCAGCAATGCGGATCACCAATCGCTACAGGAACTATCCTTTGGATATCATAGTATCCCCCATTAGATGCCGAAACCACCATATGACCATCTAAGTACGGGACTCTATCTGGTGCCTCTCGGTGAATAGATGCGAAATAAATGAATGAGTGGCTCCTGGGTCCACGATGCATATGCATCATGATCTATAAAGCGAAATCATCACCGGTAATCCGTCTACGGCGGTGATGCATCGCCTCTGTTGATATTATTGTAAATACTCATTTTGATCAAAGTACCACTGCGAATCATGTCAGTCACCTCTGCCTCTGCGCCTCTTGCGACCTACCGGTGTTGTCTTTGCCACCTCTTGCTGAACCACCCCTACCCGGCTTTGGCCCCAGGACCGGCTGGTGCACGGGGTAGATGCTCACGTACCTGCCTCGGAGGGTCTCTGTTACTAGCGTGGACAGTCTCGGATAAAGTGACCTTCTGCCCATGATAGGAAACATCACGTCTCATATTCATCTTGCACTCTCAGAGATGCATCCTCGACATGGGGGCTATGATGGAAAGATGATCGCTGAAGATCTACCACCTCCAGAACGGTGATCGAGCGGATCCACAGCTAGATGTTGCTCCTCGTCCTTAGCCTCTACCTCTGGTCCACTTCTTTCCTTTATTTCTTGCATTATTAGTGCTGGTGACCCAGTGCTGGAGCACCTCTTCTTTGTCGGCTTACGAGTTAGAAGCGAAACTGTACTTTCTGCCCTTAGTGCGACCTCCCGACCAACTCTCCAAAGTTATTTTGAGATGCCAGGCTAGATGAACTTTACAATTACTAGTTGGCGGCCATGATAAACACACTTATGTTCCTCATTTTCTGTATCATAGGCACCAATTTCACGAGGTTTCCTCAAACCTACGCTCATATTATGTCTTTATCGGGGATGCATTTGCTCTTTGAAGATTCTTCTATTTTGCATCCACAGTAACTTCTGCGGGTAAAATCATGCAATAGTACCTGTGGGCCCGATTCCCCAGTGACTCTGTGGGGTAATCCTCTTCTCCACAGGTCTTGAACCACTGAGAAAGAAAAAGAGGACTTTACTGCTCATCTGAACACCTGCCCCATCATTTATAAATTCACTAACCACGTCTAGCCGTAAGTATCTTTGCCTGCAGATTCATTTGTTGCGATATAAGTTTTAGCCCACTAATTTTAGGCGTTTTATCATGCCTATATGTACGGAGGCTCCAGTGCACACAATGGAGGATTATTCTTTGTAACAATGTCAACTGGTCATGAGTCAAGAATTACAGCCACAGATGCAGTGACCCTCGATGGTTTTTCTTTTGAAATTTGATTCATTAAGCATCTCCGATCTAGGGATCTTAACCGACATATCTCTCTGAGTGGTGCCTTGGTCTTGGGAAGTCCTAGATCGACCTCTGACCTGTCTCAGGGACATAATGTTGTGAATTTCAAAGTTACAGATTGATGACACTTTTCAATATTTGATGGCATGCAAGGATTAACCAAAACAATGTAGGTTGCAATAGGAAAATAATTGTATAAAAAATAATTCTATAGAAATCTTGTGGAAACGTGTAATGAGGCGAACTATCGCCTAAAGCGCTGCGATACCATCTTGTGAGACCCCCCTTCCGTGACGAGGAAATCTGCAGACGCTCCATAGTAACAGCTCCAATAAGCTCCTTTCGACTAACAAGTTACCATGAAGCTAAGAAGTTAATCTGTTGATTGTCTTTTGCAAACGTGGGTTATAAAAATTTTACTTTTCTATTAAATCATACCTTTAGATTTAATAAAAATAAACGGCCTCTTATTTGGTGGTGGCTTAAATACAAAATCACACGTATAAAAAAAAAATACTCCCAATATTTTCAAAATCCAACTCTACAATCTAAAAGGGACCTGCAGTCCTCGTCAAAATATAGATAAGTCAATCTGACAAAATTTCCTTCATAACTTTGTTTTTCTCAAAACCATGCATGCATATTTTACAAAAGATATTTACATATACAAAATACCACATTTTAACTTTTACTAGTTTTAATTTACACCTTATCTTCATATAATCACAACACAACGTCTGGGATGAGGATCTGGAAAAGGTCTTTTGGCTTCGATTACACGAAAAATTATTTAAAGCAGAAGCGTAGGCCAAAGCGGGCTCGGTGGAGTACCTAAGTTCATCATTGTTGTCTATGCTGTATGTACCTCTAATATGAAAATAAATACAGCCGTAGTTTGTAAAAGCTGTTATGAAAGCTGATTTTGCTATGAAAACCATTGCAGCGTCTTTGAAAACTATTTACATTCGCGTGCGAAAACTATTTTATTTGTTGGCGTACAAACCATTCTCTTCTTGAAAAGCTGTTTGATGGTGGTTAATATCTGAAAGCTGCTATCTTTGGATCAATTTAACACTTGTGGCCCATTTACGAAATACCCTAGGCGTGATATATGGAACCTCGGAACTGGCATGGTAGTGAACCTCGAACACTACTGGCTAAGATAGTTCGAGTGAACACGGCGGGATCTACTATAGCATAATGGAACCTCGGAACCAATGCTCGGTGAGGGAACCTCGGAACCAACACCTCATCGCTATGTACTAAGTTAGCGCGCTAACTATATACCCCGAATGTGTAGAGGGCGACTCACTATATAAATATATACTAGATCTAACCCCCAATTGCCAACCAGGCAATATAGTTAGTCATAATATCCCTGCTATTACCATGCACAATCAGAAATACATCGTGAAGCCCGAAATTTTGTGTCATCTAGGGGTTTTTTGCTAAACTCAGGCCAAGCTTTGTTTCTTAAATCTTTTGAAATCGAACTTTTACTGTGAGTATAACAATTGGGAGGTAAAAAAATGCTTTATAAATTTATATTACAAAAGCACTTTACAAACTTGTAATTTAAACACTTTCGTTTAAGAAAAGGATTTTAGTCTTCGCGCTTTTCTCGACTAATTTCTTTCAAATCTTGTCAGCACTCTAGTGCAGTCGGATCTTTGGAAATCGCCACCACAATTCATTCAAATTACGAAAATGCCCTCAGTCCAACGTTTTAACCGTAAAACATACACATGCACTTTCAAAGTGGCTATATCGAGCAGACCGATTCTAAACAAAACTTCACGTGCTAGTCACATTCGATATGGACATCGATAATATGATGTGAAATTAATGAAATGTCCATACACATTAAATGTCTATACTTCTCTGTTTAGTCAACTTTTGACTGAGGACTTTCCATAGAGTCACAAATAAGAAAAATTTACGAAAAATTTGTCCGACTTGTCCGACTACAATCACGAAATTTCAATGCGAGCGTCAGCAGGTCAATTCAGCTACGATTGTCGAACAGTTCCAAAAATTCTAAAATTCCTAAACTCGGTCTACATTTTGGGATTAAAGTTCTGACCTTTCTGCGCCTCTGAAAATTTGTGGTATATAGCATTAAAACCGAAATAACATAAGTAGACAAATTTTCTACCTTTTAAAGTTTGACAAAAGTTAAGATATTGAATGCGCATGCGTAGCTCTCTTGGCGTAATCAACTGTAGCCTGGCTGCGATGAAAGCTACGTTCGATTTTCGTAAATCTGAGAAAGAATCAAAGAGAAAATATAAAGATTTTAAAACCCTCCCTCTTTTCGACGCCCTCTGCTTCTCACCGTCCAAGACAACTTTTGATTTTATTCTTGTTGTTTTTTGTTTTTTGTTTTTTTAATTATTCTTTTCTTTAATTATTATTCTTATTATTTAGATAAATAATTTATATTATCGATAAAGTCTATTTCTATCCCAAAATTTTATTTATCATAATTGAATATTCTTTAAATATTTGTCATTTTTAAATTTTTCTAAAATCTGTTTTTCGAGTTTATCTAAACCAGTCGCCTACTCTCATAACATATTCCATTGTCTCGAATTTACTTGAAACTTCCTGGGTTACTAGATTTCGAGGCGAACTTAGCAGCCGCGATCCGTTTAATTAAATCCGAGATCTAGAAGAATTTTGAGGCTTCCACTGAACTATTTTGGCAATTTATTATTATTTTACTATGTAAACTTTCATTAGTATACTTTCCTCCTTCCACTTTCCTTAATTATGCAAAAGTGCCACAATTCTTTGAAAACTTTATAATTTCACCCGCCATAGATTTTCAAAAATTCTATTATGGCACTAAATTAATTAAAGAGTCTTTGGTGCTATACGGTTACACATACCGTACACCTCTCGGGACGAGTGTTCTGGTCGACAAGTGTGCTCTAAAACATCTTGTCATGGGTTCCAAATATTTTATGATAGACGGCGAATCAAGACCTACATAAATCTGATTCTACGTTGAGGGTTATCTTGATCGTTCGTGTAGGTCACAGTGGTATAAGGCGCACAACCAAAAATTTGTAAATGAAATGTTGGTTGTGTACCAGAATCTGGTTGTGAAGGGAGTACTCATGGTAAGATGTTAGTGCAATTCTTACGTGGGCTGTGGCATGCATAATAGCATGTCCCCGGTAGATCTTTGTGAAAATTTGGTTTCATCAATATGGTCTATTATTAATTGGAGACGTTTAATCAAGGATTCTACTAAACCATTTTGGGTATGAACATGAGCAACAGAATGTTCATTATTTATCCCAATGGACATACAAAAATTATTGAAAGTTTGGGAAGTAAATTCTGGCATTATCAAGTCTAATGGTCTTAATTGGATAGTACGAAAAAATGTGCTCTTAATTTAATTATTTGTGCAGGAGCCTAGCAAAGAGGCAGCATTGCGTGTAGTAAGAAAACACATTGTGACCATCTCCCAGTGGGGCATCTAATAGAACCATAAAGAATAACGAGGTCTACATGGTGGATGGAATAGGATACATATATCCCCGTATTCTTTAAAATGACCGGTGACTCGAGACAGTTTTATTAATAGATGGTCTAACAATTAACACCTGTGAGCAAGCTTCACAAGAAGGTTCATTTGGCAAAGAATCTTCACAGTTTCTTTAATGGATGCCCATTTGAGTGTTCTATGATTAGCCGTATCATTGAAGATCCAGGATGACCAAGTCTGTCATGCCAAAGAATAAAAATCTTTGGGTCGTTGAACTTTCCACAGTTTAGCGACAACATTTGATTCAATAGACTTTATGGTGGTATGATATAACTTGAGAGGAGAATCTTGAGAGCTTTTCATAACAATCTTTTTCTAGAAACTATGGGGTAATGTATAAAGCATTCTTTATTACCTTCATTCATAGTTTTCAATATGATATCCATTTACCAGCGGATATCTTTAAAACTAAACAAATTTCTTACGGATTTGCTAGAATATAATAATAATTTATGAAATGCGGTTCCATTTGAGTAGTACTATGTTTGCTCTTAAGACCTTCAATTAAATTTGATGTACCGGATATTGCACTAACACTGAGTGTTTGTTGTTATTAAGTGAAGAAATATATTTTCTGAAATGACCTTTATGTGTGGTTGCGCAATCAGCAAGACATACATCACCTTCATTCATCTTGAAATTCGGGAACACTTATATTTAGAGAAAAGGACAAAAATATAAAATTACATTAAAACACACCAAAATAAATTATATCAAAATAAAATACACCCCAAAATAAAATACAAATACTTATTTAACATTGTCATTTACATCATCCATTAAATAATTGAAATTTTCACTTGGACCTATAAGAAAATCATCATCAAAATATGATAGGTCCATTCCATTCTTTGTCTGTAAGTCATTTCTATTTTCTTTCCATTTTCCTTTAATGATGCTTGATCTGGATCTACTAGATGCTTGGTAAATCTGATAGGTACGAGACCGGTGTCTTTCCATACTACATCTATAACATGTGTCTTGAGAGCTCTTAAGTTTTTTCTGTACTTTCTCCATTTTCTTGTCTTAACTCATTGTATTCCACACTTCTGGTGGTGAAAGCGGAGTTTTCTTTTCGATACAGAGGAATAATTGTTATATTGTCGAGTCCGCCTCGACTTAGACCACGACCACGTCCTCTTCCATGCCCGTGATTTTTGGGATGATATTGCATTCACTTACGAGAATGCTTTAAGAATCCGATGGGACGGGGCGGTGATTTTCATTAGTAACTCATTATTTTGTTGACTACTAGAAGACATGATATTAGTGAGAATATTACGTAAATTTACGCTCTGGATATTCTTCTTTGCGGAGCACATTCGAGGGCGTGAAGCTTAGTTGTAACGTTTTTCTCTAACACGTCTTCTTACGTGATATTGTCTCCATAAGCTTCAGTGAAGCTTATTTAAATAAGCGGAGTTATATTCATGCTTGATTTAAAGTCTTACCTTTCGGGTGCATCAGAGTCATGCGAGTTTTGAGCAAAATCAGTCTTTTGGTGGTCAAATCTCTCTTCTTGATTCGATCCATAAAATAAGAAGATATTTCACAGTTAAATACTCAATTTAAGATCTCATGGAGATGGTGTCTAAGGAAAATTAGTGCTTTTGCACGGTCTCGAGGACCTTTGATTTCCTTTTAATAGTTTCCAAGATTTGCGACCTCTAAGTTTATCTCGACATCTAGGATCCAGAGATAAATAGTTTTTACCAGAAATGTCAAGTGCAATAAAATTGAGAGATGAAATTTTTGACATTTTTAGTAAACTCTATATGATAAATTGAAAATGATTTTTGCACAAAATAAAATAACGTTACCTTTTCTAAAGCAGGGTCGTGCTGATAACGTGTTATAAACTTATGCAGAATCAGAGCTAAAATTTCAAAGTGAGAGAATTTCAGACAGAGAAGAGAGAGATTTCAGAGAATTCTTTTCTTCTTATTTCCAATGATATATTTTATAAGGAATTGAGACCTATATAGTGCAATGGTTATTGTATATAACTATACATTCACTATCTTGGGGCTTGTGTGATCGCGTTATTAAATTCTTGTTAAATCACATTCTTAATAGAGATGATATTTAGATTTATATTTTTAATTATTATTTTAATATAATACCATATTCTTACCATAGTTCAGGAATTAGATGAAAAAAGACTAAAAATTCCCCTTTATATTTAACAAGTGAAATCATTTTTTTGAGCAAAGAATAAAAAGTGAAATCATTTTTTATTATATCCGATCATCATTCGTCGTGAAACAGATCGTAGGTGGTAACACTTATCCTAAAAGTGAAACCGCCATATAAATATTAATAAAAATTTAAAAAAAAAAAGTAGATAAAAGCATATCTACCATCATATCTTAGATGGAGCAATTTTTTTTTTCAATTTCTTAAATCCTAATGAAAATCTTCTCTAAAGTTTAAGAAAAACAAATAAATTAGTAAATAAATCCTTTTAATAATAGCTTGGGATTGAATAGTTAAAAGTAAAACTTTGGCATGTTAGTTCCTGTTTCTGAAAATTGTTGAGTTTTGAAAATACAAAAAATATTATAATCTATTTATACGAATTTAACATTTTTATGTTTTAAAACAAAAAAATTAGAACACAAAAAAAGTTTTATGTTTTCCTTGTTTTCTTTATTTTAAGACAAAAACATATTTTAAAAGGCGATAAATTGTAGAATTTGGAAAGTGTTTTAATGAGAGAATTTAGTTATGAGTTATATTTTAATAAATTTGAAAAATTATCAATATTTACTTTATTTAAAAAATTATGAATAAGAAATATAAAACCAAGCCTGTGTCTTTTTATTTAAAAAATATTTGTTAAAAGAATGTAAACTAAATTAGAAATTAAAGTGAAATTGATCATGTTAAGTCGATTTTCAGAACCTATTCTGATACCATGAAACATATTAAGATGAAAAGAATGACTTGATAGCATGAACCATGATGAAAAAAACTGACTTGCATATTTCATTATATCAACAAAATATATGTTATTATGAAATAAAAAAATACAATTAATAAATATATAAACTACCTGTTTATAATAAGAAAAAAGATGAAATCAATTAAGAGAATGTTTATAGAGAAAAAATCAATCAAGATAAAATTGATGAAAAATCAAGAAAAAGACGAGATTGGTGAAAATTAATCAAGGAGAGATTGAAGGAATGTCATTAACTTTGGGAGAAAATCAATGAAAGAGGAGAATAAGAGAAATCAATTAGACGACATCCATGAAAAAGGAGTATCACTTAATTGACTTTCTTTTATTACTTTTTTTTTTCTTACCCACCCACTAAGGATGGAAACTTCCATGCAGTAGACAGCACAACTGGACCGCATGTCTTCTCCCACATCGAGAACCCAACAAAATGGGGCCCACTTCGTTAATGGGCCTCACTTTCTCTATATAAATTAAATCCATTTCACTCCCATTCTTGTAGATCTCAAACCCACTCCACTATGAAAAAACCAGAGACAATGGCGCAAGGGCATTATCGTCTTTCTCTCCTCCTGGCTTCGATCCTTCTCGTCTCTGTAGCCGCCGGTCATCTCGCAATGGCGCAAGTATTTTATGGATTTGGATCTTCCTCTAAAACCATGAGAATTTCTATTTTGACTTCTCCCACACCTTTCTGATTTTTTTTGTCTTTGTTGTTTTTCATGAACAAGTACTCTAGAAGAAGATTCACATTTTTCTTTCCTTCTAGCCTTTTCATTTAGCAAACTATCTTTAACACTCTTCATAGTTAGAATCTCATTTGGAATGGAATTACTAACTATTACAACCAATGTTTTCCAACTATCAGGTAAGGAGCTAAGAAATACTAATGCTTGCATCTCATCATCAATGTTCATTTTCATGGCAACCAACTTGTTCACAATACCTTGAAAAGAATTGATATGCTCAACCATGTTGTTCCCATCCTTGTACTTCAAGTTGACAAGTCTTTTAATCAAAGTAGTTTTATTTTCTAATGTTTTCCTGGCAAAAATGTTTTCAAGTTTTTTCTAAACAACATCTGTTTTCGTTTCATCATAAATCTGTTCATGTAGAGTTGGATCCATCCACATTCTCATATAAGCAATGACTTTTCTATGTTCCACATTCAAATCATCGCTAATTGTGTATGATCTTCCATCATACGTACGCTTCCAAGTGGAATAATTGAAAAAGCTCACGAAGCAAACGAACTTTGATGCTGGCTTTGTTAGATGATCTTGGAGTGTACCGATTTCAAAAGCATTTCATGAGATGAGGTTTTTCACTCGCATTATAAACTCGTCGGTCATCACCCGACCCTTTACTGGCCGTGTGGGATAACGGCAATAAATTACATATATTCTTACCGGACTCATGTTTGTATCATGTTATACGGACTAATCCCACCTGTTTACCTTTTGAATTAAGCCTAAAGGCTTTTTTTGACAGTTAAATGTAGTAATTTTAAAGGACTAAAAACTTGAAAATGCTAAACTTTCATAATATTACATGATGAGTGATTTATTGTTACATATTGTTATGTTCACTTCGTACCGATTGAACCTTCAATTGTGACCTGATTCATGAACCGTCAACTAATAACTTTTTTGTTTTTTCGATTATATAATCGATCCAGTTTTTACAATGTTTGGTGGAAAATATTTACTTACTCTCCATTCTGCGTCTCCATATACATATACGAAGATTTTAATAAAAAATTACAATATTTGGTTGGACTATCGATTAGCCAGAAAATCGGTCTTATTAATTCAATGAAATAATTGTTTTGACCTTGAATCCATCATTATCTAAGAAAATCGGTCTTAGATAGAAGATTATGAAGATTTGCGTCATTTATGAAATTTCACAAAAATAAAAAATCAAATATTCCTGAATTGGGAAAATTGGATTGACTTGTAAAATAATTTAAAATAGCATAAATTCTAATTATATTTGTAGAGTTTGACATAATTATATTTGGAAATTCTATTTGTTTGTATTTATGAAATATATATTTTAAACAAATTCTATTTGACATAGCAATATGTTCCTTGTAAATCAAAAGGTCAAACAAAGTTGCCTTTTAGAAAATATTTTACAACTAAGTTGAGATTTTCAATGAAATATTTTTAGTAAACCATAATCTTTGGGCATTATCCAATGTGATTTGGTATTAAAAAAGAAAAAGAAAAAGAAAATATAACTATGCATTATTTATAATCATTTTTAATTTTAATAACTTATAAACCCATTTATGATTTTATGTGTTTGACCATTGGTTCGATCAATGAACCATGGGTAAATAACCTTTTCGTCGATCCGCAATTAATGTAGATTATTATACACTATCTATTTCGATTAATGAATGGTGGTGATAGCCTTTACGATTCAGTCATTGTTTTCTTGATTCGATCCTTTGTTTTTCGATTTGATCCTTTGTTTTTCTGATCCAGTCACTATTTTGGAGGCGTGGATGATAATATACTATTGACCTATTTTTTATTTTTATAATAATTAAAAAGTGAAAAAATGAATAGTAAAATACCATTCTAGTGATTGTGGCTTGGAATTGAAAAAAAAAAAAAGACCCATCATCTCTAGAAAAAAAAAAAAAAAAAATCGGACACTAATAAAAATTATAGGACACTAATAAAATTTATAGGACACTAATAAAATTATCTTCTTTGAGACAGTTCTGGCCTAATCTTTTTGGAACCTATAAATCTTAATTTCTAACCTCTGTGTGTAATAATTCACCGGATGGAGTGATGTTGTTGAGTTTCTTGTTTGGAGATGTCGATTTGTTATTTTTCTTCTTCCCTATGGTAGTACCTAGGACGTTAAGCTAGTACTTAGATACTATATAAGTATAACACAATTATTTTCTATAAAATCGTTTTTAAGCATGTATTTTGTATTCTTTATGCTTTTTTATAATTATTCCTAAATCAGTCGATCGAATCACAAGTTTTCCAATAATCTTTCAACAATAATAACTAGGGTTAGCAAAATTTAACATCATTCGTCAACACAACTCGAAATCAACATAAAATTTACGGGTTTTGATTGACTATAATTATGTTTGTATTGTATTCGTGTCAACTTGTTTAATCAATGAGTTATTTAAGGTATCGGCCCTACACAATCGAATTTCACACAGATTATTTCATTAATTATATATACAATTGAAACATTAAATTTTTATACGTTATTCGTGTCAAAGTTAATATGTTAAACCAAAATAGAATCTTAAATGAATTATTCATAATCGTGTTAAACGTGTCGTGTCATCTGATTAATAATTGGATCGTGTTTGAACATGTTTTTTTTTAAAACGATTATTATTCGTGTCGTGTTTAGGTTGATCGATTTTGGTGAATACCTATTGATGATGCTTTTCCAGCCGGAACTGAGAATTTGGAGAGCGTGTGAAGTCATTTGAAATTTGGCGGATCGCGACCTGGATGTCTGGCTTCCGGACGCGGCACCTCCCTCTGCAAAAACAAGAAAGTCGGCGGCGGTGCCGTAGCAGCCTGAATCTCAAAGTCAGTTTCTTCCCGAGAGATAAGAGAAGCGCTTAGGCGAAATGTTGCATAATTATGCGTCCTAAGAATGTGTGTACCTTTCACCTGTGGGGGTGGCCGGCATGTATTTATAGTAGATGTTCAACCAGTTGGATGGTGATTAGGAGTCCTTCCCATTGGATGGGATATTTCTTATTATAGTCCATATCAGATTTGGTACAGGATATAGAAAGAGTAGTTTACTTGAGATAGTCCTCCTTCCTTATTGATGAGATTTGGTGGGATTTTCAGAATAATATATTATTGGGGTTTATTTAGTTTCCCATCCCTTTGGGAGCCTTACCATAATTGGCCTTTGGGCCCAGCGGGTTGGACCTTTCTTCTGGGCTGGCCCCAAAAAGGCTGGAGTGTTGGTTTTAGAAGGCACAGGTGCCTCATTGGGTGCAGCCTCTTTCTTGGGCTAATGTGTGTGGGCTTCGCGAGCCTTGTTTTGAAGCCACTATGAGTTGCCCCCGGCCCTTGTAATGCGATTATGCGTGGGCAAGGCATAACGTTCTCGTATCGTTAGTAACTTCACGTGTGCGCTTGGAGCTGGATTAGTTAGGGCTTGGTCGACGTCATTTGTCTTTGTGATAATGATGACTCTTGGGTTTTAACTTGTTTCCCTACCTCTTCTTGTTTCTTTATAATGTTTGACCCTTTTTTGTGTAGAGTCTTTTTCGGCATTCTTCACGAGGTGCTTCTTAGTCTTATTCTGGGATCTTCGTCTCTACACTTTTGGTTTTCTTCCATTAGTACGACGAGGCGCTAGGGTTAAATTGATTGGGTTTCGTTTTTACTATTCGCTTTGATTATGGGTCGGGGTCGCTCTTCTTCTTTACGTATTGGCGATGACTCTTCAGTTGTTCTTGGGTTACGGGCAGTCGGGGATGCTTAGGTCGTTCGACCGTGGTTGGTATTCTCCTTGATGTTCTGTTTTTCTCTTCCCTTGGATAAGGATAAAGGGAAAATAAACCTAATTAAATATCCTGGGGGGTCAGATTACCTTAAATCTGCCGTTCAACATGTTGTGACTGTGGGACCTAGCAAGGTCGGTCCTTCATATGGGGTTACCTTTGCTGAACGTTATCGACCTCCCAGCGTCAGAGTATGGACTCGACGTCGACTTTTATGTAGCCTCGTGCACAGGATGGTATGTTTCTTTGAGGTCGCTTTTGTGATGGTCTTCGTTTTCCAGCTGCATCCCTTTATGAAAGAGGTTGCGGCATTTCAACGTTGTCCTTCCCGACTCGCTCCCAACGGTTGGAGCGTTTTGGTGGGCTATTGGCCTTTAGGGACGAGGGGCTCGCTGATCCCTAGTGTGGCTCTGCTCCTCTATCTTTTCGAGTCAAGGAGACTCACAGGGGCTTCCTTTGTTTCTCGGGCGTTTCTGGAGCTCCTCACAGTGATCACTTGGTCTCCCTTCTTCCCATAGGTCATGGAAGGACGTTACTTCTTTGTTAGTGGTCTGGCGGGAATCGATCCTTGAGACAGGGCGACCTCACAGGCGTTCGGTGGCTTAGACCACCTGATAATCTTCGTGAGTGTTTACATACGTTTCCGGTATAACGTGAAGGTTGCGGGGAATATTCACGACCTCGCGTTATTCTCATGCTTCCCGGTGCTCGTGCGACCCCTTAGTGCTGGAGATAATGTTGTAGCTACGGCGTTAGCGGAGATATCACCTTTCGTTCTTATGCGGGGCTGATAAATCGGGCATTCACGGCCACGTCGAAGTGGAGTGCCGCGTTCTACCACTTCGAGGCCCTTGCGCTCCTTCCCACCGTGGGAGTCCCTCCCATAAGGCTCCGTGACGAGTTCTAAGCCGAGGCCCTTGCACTCCTTCAGTGAGTCCCTCCCATTAGGCTTTTATGACCCTCCTGGGGGAGAAATTTTGGTCAGTTAGGGGAGCCTTTGTCTCGGAAGCCGGGTGCAAACGGAAAATCGGGCTCTGAGAGGAAGATGGCGGTTCGGTCAGGTTCGAAGTGGGGCGTCTCAGGCTTCTCTCTTGCTTTCGAAAGCGAGGCGGCCTTGATCTCTGGTAGGGTTTACATGATCATGAGCTCTCCGCCCCTTCTAAGCTGTGTAAAGGTAAAGTCTCTTGGATGGGCGGAGTCGAGCCTTGGATTGAGCGGTTATGCCTATTACCGTCTCGGAACCCGCCTTCGAGAGTGCTAGGCCCTCCTCGAGAAGGAGCGAGTTGAAGGGGAAAAATCAAAGTTAGGCGAGATGAGGATTCTTTGCTCCTCAATCTTTGAACACACGGCGGGTGCAATCTCGTCTGTCCTTAAGGACTTCGACCTTGGGAGGTCGAAAGCGCTGCCCGTTGATGAGGCTCTGGCTCTATCCCTTCAGGGGGTTGCCTCGGTAAGTCCCTGTTTCTGATAGTGTCTGTTTTTGGGCTGATCCCGTGTTGGATGTTAACTTCATGTTTGATGTGCAGGTAGCTACTCATTTGAAGGGTCTAGCCGATAAGGCCAAACTAAATGAAAACATGTAAAAAAATCGCCCCGGTTATAAGGCGGCGAGGCCTCTCTTTCTTCGGGCCAGAGTGCCAGACGGGCATAGCGTATGAGCGAAGGTGGAGAGACTTAAATCTGATTTTAAAACATCTTTGCGTCGGCTCGTGCTCGGGCGGAAAGTAGAGAGGATGAAGTTCGAAGTAGCTTGGCGGCGGTTGAAGGTGAGCTTCAGAAGGTCCAGGGTGAGCTCCATGTTGCGCTGAATGATCTGATCGAGACCCGGGATGGGCTGCAGTCCTCCCAGTACGAACTTCAAACGGTTAGGGATGAGCTCATCACATCCAGGGGCGAGCTGCGGGAGTCTCAAGAGAACTGCGTGCGACGATGGCGATACGTGTGATAAAGTAAGCGCTGACTAAGCGTGGCTCGTAAGCGAAGACCTCCGAGGCGAGCCCATTTGCTAAGGCGGCTCGTCGTGAGGCCGGTACGTAAATTCGGCGGGCGGATTTGAATGAAGAGTGTCGCGGATTGCGTGGGGATCTTCACCAGCAAATATCCTTAGTTGCTCGGAGGATGATGTTGTGCGGATTGAGGACAAAGCCCGATTCTTTCGGTGGGCCTCTGGGTGGCTCGCTTTTAAACGAAGGCGGGTCGTCTACTGATTTGGACTTCAGCCGATCTCCCAAGTGACGGGATGCGAGAGGAGTCTTTCTCTGTGGAGCTATTCTCCACGAGCAGGATACTCTTCTTGAAACCCGTTCTCCCTGCCGTCGTCTGCTCCTCTCTTGACGCCCTAGGTTTAATATTCATTTCTTCCCTTGATATACGACTTTTATGTTTTCTTTTATGTATACTTGCTTCCTTTTGTGGACTGGGGCTAGAGACATGTAAGCTCTCCTTTTAATAAATATTCATTGTTGCTCGTCTAGTTCTCATGAAGTAGTATTTTGCGTTTCTTCAATTATCGCCCGAATTGAGGGGGTCTAATTTAGACAATTAAGCTCGTCAAACTAAGTGCGATGAGATGTGATTAATGGCTGATGTGAACCTATTCACGTGTCTTGCGCCGTGATGATCAAGTGTTTCTTTGGTACGTAATTGGCCCCATTTTACTGGCGTCTGATTCCTTGATTCCATGACTTGTTTTTGGCAGAGCTCGTCAATGCGAACTGTTGACCTCCATTGGTTGACTTGCATGAGTTGAACTAACTCCTTAATTCCATGACTTGTTCTTGGCAGAGCTCATCAATGCGAGCTGCTGACCTCCATTGGCTGACTTGCGCGAGCTGTGTTGTGCTGCTGGGAGGAGCTCGTCAATGCGAACAGTTGGGCGGAGCTCGTCCCTATGAACAGTTGAGTAGAGCTCGTCCACGTGAAATCTTTGGGAGGAGCTTCGTCAATGCGAGCAGGTTGGCGACTCAGTCCACACGGCGACGATTGGGCGAAGCGCTCGTCCATGTGAAATGTTGGGCTCCGTTGGCTGAGTTGTCTGAATTGAGATGGCTCCTTATGCCGCGTGACTTGTGTAGAGTAGATGAGCTCGTCAGAGTGAGTTATCGGGCTCCTGGCGCTGTGGCCTTGGTGGCGTTCTAGCCCAGAAGTGGCGATGCTCAAGCGGGATGGTGTTCGGTAAGTAGCGTTCAGTGAGTGGCAATGCTTTGTCTGGTCGACTGCACGAGCGGCGTGGCTGTCTCCAGTAGATGAGCTCGTCGATGGTGGTTCCAGCAGAGTAGGCGTTCGGCCGTGCTTAATGTTACTGGTAGTGACGACTCTGGCGGCGTAACACGTGCGAAGTAGGTGAGCTCGTCAATGGTGGCGTTCCGGCCAGTGGCGTTCCGGTAAAGTAGCCTTCGGCCAAGTGGCCTTCGGCCCAGTGGCAATGTTGCACGAGTTAGTTGACTCTTGAGGCGTGGCACATGCGGAAATAGATGGCGAGCGCCGTCAATGGTGGCGTTCGGTAAGTGGCGTTCAGTAAGTGGCGTTCCAGCAGAGGTGGCAATGTTGCTGGTGATCGACTCGGAGCGTGGCGTGCGGAAGTAGATGAGCTCCGATCAATGGTGGCGTTCGGCCAGTGGCGATATTTTTGAGCTAGTCGACTCGAAGCGGCGTGGCGCAATCGCAGTAAGATAGCTGCGTCGATGGTGGCGTTCAGTAAGCGTGGCAATGTTGCGGCCCGAGTGGGTTCGTCACGAGCGTGGCTGTGCGGTAGATGAGCTGCGTCAATGGTGGCATTCGGCCAGAAGTGGCGTTCAGTAGAAATGGCAATGTTACTGGCTGATGCGACTCTTGAGAAGCCGCGTGGCATGTGCGAGTAGATGAGCTCGTCGGTGGCATTCGGCCGAGTGGCGTTCGGCCAGTGGCGTTCGACCGGTGGCAATGTTTTGGTAGTCGACTCTGAGGCGGTGGCACGTCGCGAGTAGATGAGCTCGTCAATGGTGGCGTTCGGTAGGGTGGCAATGTTATTGCACGGTGGTCGACTCCACGAGAGCGTGGCGTGCGGTAGATGAGCTCGTCATTAGGCGTGCGATTTGGCGAGCTCATCCATGTGAGCTCTTTGGGCGAGCTCTTCGCGGCGGCCATTGACTTCTGATTTTCTTGAAAAGGTGCTAACGTCTTTAATGCTGATTGATGGAGAATTTGGAGCGTTAGTGCGGGTTTCCAAGGGCTTTGATCTTCTTATAAATGGTGGCTTCATAGCTAAAGAGTTTACATTTTGAATACTTTGGCTTTTGTGGTGTGCGTGGCCCCGGAGTACTGTGTGAGATGAAGTATCGAAATCACGGTGGTCTTCAGCGGGGATCTACTCGAAGATCTGAAGCGATCTGCACCTTTACCTTGTGGGAGTTGTGTTTTCCACTGATCTCCCCTTCACGGGTCATGTTATTCCTAGCTTCATGCTTTAAGGGAATGCATCTGAAGGCGGTGCATCTCTTCTTGTTGCTCTCTGCGTTTTTAATTCCTTTTTCTTCTCTTTTTCTTCTCCTTCTCCTTCTTTTCATCTTTTCTTCTTCTCCTCTTTCTTTTCTCCCTTTCCTCTTCTCCTCTTTTCTTTTCTCCGCCTCTTCTCCTCTTTTTCTTTTCATTCTTGTCTTTCTCCTTCACCCCCTTTCCTTTTATTGAGGCATTTTGTGCGATTGTAATTGAAGACATCAACGATTGTATGTCGAATGTATCCAGGTGGAATAAAGAGTGACTTTATGAACTTTCTCGTGTAACTACGTATCTTACATATACGAGCTTGTTTTGAGATGTCTAACTAAATAATCAATGAACGCTCACCGATAAGGCTTTATTTAACATTACAAACCGATGCCCACTGGTAGAAATGCTTAAGATGTTCTGCATTCCATGTATGCCTCTTGGTAGCGGAGCTCGAATCGATGTAAGGACCTTCCCAGTTGGGGCCCAATTTTCCATGCGCCGGGTTCTTCCTTGCTGGCAGGAGTTTCTTTAAGACTAAATCACCCGGCATGTAGCTTCTAGGTTTGACTTTTTTATTGTAGTACCTCGCCGTCTTCCTTTGATAGTCCTCTGTGCGCTTTAGGACTTGCTCGCGCTTTTCATCTAGGAGATCTAAGTTTTAGGCAGGGCCGTCATTAATGTTCATGATGCTAACTCGATTACAGGAGACTTTATTCCGACCTGCTTGGGGCTGCGCCCGGTCGCCAGCTAGGGCAAATGGGGTTTCAGGATTCTTTGACTACGTGTGTGCCCAGGGAGGTATTCTTGATTTCCTTCAAGGTCTTCCAATTTGGTCTTCAAGGCGGCTTTAAGGGTTCGATAGTGACCGACTGTCAGTTGGGCTGCTTGGTGTCTTTGAGATGAGTAATAATTTTTATTAGAGCTCGAAGCACGAAATCTACAATTTAGCGTTGTCGAATTGTTTTGGATTGTCTAATACCCGGGGCTCTTGGAATACAGACACAATATGATGGCTTCGCCACACAAAGTGCGTATCTTCTGCTCTGTAATTGTGGCTAAGGGCTCGGCTTCGCCCACTTAGTGAAGTAATCTGCGGCGATTGTAATTTGCGGCCATACCCGATGGGCGGGGGGTCGGTATGTCGAACCTTGGCTGTTGGAAGGGGCGGGGGCTTGTGATCGGCGTTAAAGGGTTACGGCGGGAGGCGAGATCTTAGGCGTGCTCTTGGCGGATGCATTTCTTGACTAGGTGGGGTCGCATCTTTGAGTATTGTAGGCGATGGTACCCACTTTGCCTCAGGGCACTCTTGCTAATGCTCGAGCTTTCCGGAGTATGATTCCCGCATATGCCCACCGTGTACTTCTCTCGTACGTGCTCGGTGTCTTCTCTACTTGCGATGCATTTAGGAAGGTGTGAAGAATCCTCGCTTGTAGAGGCTTCCCTTGTAGTTAGTAAACTGGCAAACCTCGCCCTTATTTTAAGCTTCTTCGAGGTCGTGCGGTAGGCTTAAAGTCATAATATAATCCCATATGGGCTCCATCCAAGCGGTTTGGACCCGAGCACGGGCAACCACCTGCATAGAGATCGATTGAGGGTTCGCGGTGTGACAGTGTCGGCCTCTTGAGTCTTTCTGTGAGAAATTTGTGGGTTAGCTTTGCCAAGGCGTCGGCTGTTCGTTGGACCAAAAGACATATACAAATTTATGACACTATTTCCAAAGGACTATTATCTAATCCCCAGCAATAGTGCCATGAAACTTGTTGATTATATTTCCTTACAAGTATACTGATATAAAATGGTTTCCTGAAGAATAGATACATTCCCTTTTTTTTTTATGTTGATCCATGATTAAATTGCAGGTGAACAAGTAATAAAGTGGATTTTAGTCGGTCTCCGATCCCATAGAGATCTCGAGAATTTTCAATCCAACTACCTTTATTTACTCGAAGCTCTATACTATTTGGACTATGATGAAGCCAAATTTGAATCGACTTTGAAAGCCTTAAAATAATGAAAACTAAAAAAATTGAATTAATAACAAATGAATTGAATCTTTTGAAATAATAAAATAACAAATTTAGATTGAGCAGGTTATCTATAAAGGGAACATTGAAAGCAAAAGCTATTGTGAAACATCAATTCCTTGATTACCTTGTAATTTTGCTTCATGAACCCTGATTTAAAACTAGTCAAGGAGTATGAAAAGTGCAGCTGGATCTCCACACTCACTTCATTCCATATCTAACCTTGGCTTGTTTCTTTGAAGGCAGTGGAGTTGAATAAACTAATAAAATTTGTCTTTGTGCAGGGTATTTTCTTTTTCAATACTTCATGCATAACCTGGAAATTTATGAAACTGAACATAAATTATAGTCATTGCGCGATTTGCACTATCTTTACAGTTTCTCTTCCTCAAAATTAGGCGGCTCCATTCACCTTGATTAGATCCTTGCTAACATGGGATTGAATTCACTATTCGAATCGAGGCGAACTCTCTGCATGTTTAATTTGATAAATCGTTCAACTCATTCTCGTCTCCAAAGTAAAAGAGGATTTTTTAATTTAATCACACAGAGCACATTAAATCACCAACCGGGTTCGCATGCAGATCTGCGAATTACTCATCATCTCGAGGAATGCCCCTTCCTGTGTCACTTTCAGAGGAACCTCAGAAATCGAGCTTGAGACAATCAGTTTATGGGTAGCGACAACGATAATGGGATCAATTCCACAAAATAAATAAAACGACAGGAAGTAGATTCTAAGCGAGATTCGGCATCGATGAATAAATTCTACGGAAGATAATTTATGACGATAGAGTCATTTGATGGAAAATTTGGGTTTCTAAACCGATTACATATACATTAGCTTCTTGATCAAGAAACATTTGTAATTAGAGGCGTAGTTAGAAATCCAAAAATTTATGCGAATTCAAACAACAGACCAGTAATTTGAAGAAATATAAATACGCATTCGGCTAAAGACTTTAGCAGTATGATTTGGTCAGCGAATTTAAAACAAAAATACGAACTAATCTAAAATAAAAACAAAGAAGAAAAATTAAAATCGAGGGCCTTGACCGCCAAATCTCTCTTTCAAGTCGCCAGAGAATTGGCGTTCCTTGATAGCGGCTACATATTTAAGGTTACAGATTGGGCTTACACAATTTCGATGCATCTCTTTTTGAACGATTAAGCGGCCGGTTAGTTTGTTGATGTCAGCGACATCAATTCTTTATCGCGACCTCTGTTGTCAGTCTTTGTCGCGAAGCCTTTGTTTAGTGGCGACATGTCTTTGGTGGAAGCGATGTCAGCGGCGGCTTGTCTTATCGCGACCTCTTTCTTTGGGCGATGTCGCGGCGGCTCTCTTGACGTCGCAGCGCCACCTCTTTGTATTTGATGTCGCGGCGGCTCAGTATTTATCATTGACATACGGTCGCCTGCGTGGATGTAGCGACCTCTTTATGATGTGGCGACCTGCGATTTCCTTGCTTGTTAGCCATGACTGTTTAATGATATCGCGACCTCGAGTCTTGCAATTGATGTCGCGACAGCGGTGTAGTCGCGACCTTCTTCTTCTGGCCCCAGCCAGCGACCGGCGAGTGATGTCGCGACTTCCTTTTGATGTAGTTGATGTCGCGACAACCAGGTGTTATGTGACGCTCTTCGGTCTGGCGATGTCACGAACTTCTCTCTTTAAATGATGATGTCGCGACCTTAGTTTCCTTGCGGTGATGTCGGCGCCTGGTCGGTGTTGTCTTCGCGGCCTCAGATGTCGACATAAATGTTTAGTCGATTGTTTATCTTACGTCACAACTTCTTTTTGGGTATCGGCGACCTCATTGTGTCACTTTGTAATGAGTTTAATTCTATCGCGACCTCCCGAATGATCTTCAGCGACATCATGTCTTCTTCATCAATTCTGGTTGCTTGGCTTTGAGTTTCTTTCACGCCCGGCTCGTTTGTCTTCAATTCGCTTCATTGCATTTGGAGCTTTGTAGTTACAACCTTAATATGTATTTGATTGATGTAAAGGCTTCCACGACATCAAATCCTTTAATCGCACTGCGCTCTCCTAACTGCCAGTTTCCTTGACAGTTACATCAGTCTTTCGTACGATACGCTCATTTCTTGCAATTTACGCTTTCTTTTGAATTCCTCTTTGCCTGTTGGTTGGTGAAAGTATTCATATTCACGCTTTTCATCGACCTTTTTAGAATAAAATAAATCGGAAAAATGGTGAAAATAGATGACTTGCAAGCTCGTCATCGGCTCAAGGGAGTTCTCTGCTCTGGGACATGTATTTAAACCAACACAGAATTTTTTTAATATGTCACGAACGCTGGGGTATAAGATCATCCTTTAAAGCTTTTAGCCTGTAAGTATCTTATTTGTCGACCAAAATTTGGGAGTCCTTTGTAGACCTCTAGTGAAGTGGCGATCTAATGAATGGCGAGTTGAGGGCACGCTATGTGACCTCATGCTAGAAGCCGTTGGAAGTATGAAACCCCAGTCTAAGTGCGTGCTCGATGTCTGTTCATACTGGGAAGTTAGGATGGAACTGCTCAGCTTCCTTGTGCATTTGAGGCTCCATCTGAAGTTTCTGGAAGTGGGAGGTCGTCCCTTTAGTGAGTGATACAGGCAAGTTCCGTCGGTGAATTCCATGACAGTCGGCTAGGACACAATCGCTTTTGTCGCCGATTTTTAAACATGTCGTGTCGAACTGCTGGCTCTATAAGCCGCCTGACGCCAGGATGCCACGGTTTTGTCTGTGCGCTTCGCCGGATATTACGTGGAACACATGGTATGAGCACGGAAATAGGAGCGGGCTTAAGTGCGGTTACGGTGCTAGTAATTTTCATCCTTGGTACCTCTCCTCCGCTCCTCTGTTGAGCTCGCTACAATAGTAAGGCGGGTGTTACACCCGTTCTTTGTCTCGACGAGTCTTGAAATTTAGTTGAGAAGTCGTACGGCTAGAGTGTAGAGTGAGGTTCCGCGATAGGAGTTATTAGAATGGGTGGAGAACTCAGGTATGTTTTTAATGCTGTGAATGCGTCTTCACACTTTGCATCCTATTGGAAGGCCTTCTTCAGGACTTTGAAGAAAGGCTGGCACTTATCACTTGCTTTGGATACGAACCGGCTTAAAGCCGCAATCCTTCATATGGCGTTAGCCGCTTCCTTTATACGGAAGGTGGCATGTCGAGCACAGCCTTTTATCTTCATACAGGTTTGCCTCAATTCCTCGGTGGTTTACTATAGAAACCCGGGGAATTTACTCCATGACACGCCCAGCTACCATGGCTGGATTTAGCTTCATGTTGTAACTTCTTGGATTTGAAAGCGGCTTGTTGAGATGGTAAATGTGGAAAGGTCGAATTGTGGTGGATTTACCGGCATGTCGTCTATGTATACCTCCATTGGTGTGCCTTCTCATACGGAACATTGGTTACTAACCTCGATGAAGTGGCTCCTGCGTTCTTGAGTCCGAATGGCATCACGCGATAACAATAGGTTCCTTGTCTTTGTGATGAATGGGGTCTTTCTTGGTCTTTTAGGTCCATCTTTGATGCGGTTGTGGCCAGGAGAGGCGTCCGTAGGCGAGAATTCATGGCCGATTAAATACGCATCACGATGAGGTCGATCCTTGGCAAAGAGAGCTGTTATCCTTTGGGCACGCTTTGTTATGCGTGAGTCGTCTGAGTCGCCACTTGCCATTGCTTTTGGCTGAGTGCGGCGTTAGCCCGACCCTCGGGATATTCGACCTCACGATTGCTCTGCACGGAGGTTCACTGACCTCTCATTGATGCATTTTTGTCTTCTGGCGTGAGCTCCTTCGCTTTAGCGATGGGTTTAAAAAGACGGGCTGGTGTTCAACCTATGGTGATTCTTGTGAGGTTAATTCCTCCACTTATCTTTTCCTTCCATGCGAAAGGCGTCTGTTATGTCCAGCTGAGTAAAGGGAGGCAGGGTCATGCAGCTTGGGCGTCTTCAGTGAGATGTTAAATTAAGTCATCGATACGGGTTCTATCTCTTCTGAGGGCTCGGGTCGGGTGAGCACCTCGTCCACGCGCTGTCGAGCCCGTCCCACATCACGTTGTCATTGCTTTGCTTCATGGAGGTACGGCAGCATTCCCCCAGCTGCATTGATCTCCTCGGACTATCCACACTCCTTATGGTTGGGATTTGATTATCATGTGGTATCTGCGGAGGATGGCTTTATTATAACGTTAAGAGAGGGTCTTCCCCAACAACATGTTATAGGGCGATGGGGCATCTACCATTAGAAATCTTCTTTGTTATGCGTCGCGGCGAGGGCTCTCAGTGAGCACAGTGGGATTGAACTAAGGTAACACCTTTTCCCGAGGGGAAAATCGCATATGGGTGTTGTGGGCTCAGTTTTCTCTCAATGCCCATTTTATCAAAGGCGATCACGAAGATGATGTCAACGACACTAGTTGTCAATTAGAACCGATGATGTTTTGTTTGGCGTGGGAACTACTAAAAATTCGTCCTTAGAAGTGTTATCCCTCGGATCAGAGTCAGAGAGAATGTGATCAGTTAGTAATCAGTCGCGGTTTGGACACATTGTATTTCCCCTATTTCTAGTTGTCTGTCTTTGTGAATGGGCCCTTAGAAATTGAACTAGACTCTCCTCCTCCTGCGAATCCTCCTGAGATCACATGGATTTCTCCAAGGGTTGGCGGTGCTCCCGATCGTCGATCTGTAGAAGTGGCGGTTGTGAGTTAGGAACTGGATTACGGGTTTGATTAGACTGATTAGGCGACCTCGGAGATATGAACGCCGGAGGTATCCGCGCCGTATTAAGTACTCAATTTCTCTCTTTAGATGTATACAGTTGTCCGTGCGATGTCCATAGTCCCAATGGAACTCGCAATATTTGGAGTTGTCCCTCGTGGCGGGATCCGATTTCATTTGAGTTGGCCACCTCAGGAACTATTTGTTTCGTACTTCATGTAGTACATGTGATCACAAGAGGCCGTTAGAAGTGAAACAATGAAGCGAATACGCGTCGTCGTCTTTGGTGCGGTGGACCCGGACGATCCTTGGGGTTTCCGCGCCTTTGGGGATCCCTCCTCATCTTTTTCTTTGGGGATGTTTCGGCGCTTTGTCTTTTAGAAGCCGTCCTCGTCGTTTATATACTTCTGCGCTTTTTCTGCGAGCACCTCGGCCATGCTTGCTTGAGGTTCTTTGAGATGGAAAACATCGGATCCTTATTTGCCTCTAACCCAGCAATGAAAGCGGTGATTGCGAAGAATTTTCATCGGGTATGTCTATCTTGAGACTCGCGTTGAATCTTTTGCATTAGGACTTGGACTTTCCTGTGAGCTCTGCTTGACGGTCAATAGATGGTAACTCGGTTTTCCGTGCGTCCTGGCTCCGATGAAGTGGGAGGCGAGCATGTGGATAGTTCTCTGAATGGGAGATTGATGGGGTGGAATTCTATTAAACCCGGGCCAAAGTGACCTTTTAGTGAGTATGAAAATACACGCCATACGGGGTCCTGATATCCATGTAATTCCATTTGATTTTTGTAAGTATTAGAGGTGGTCGTAGGATCTTTGATTCCATCAGATATTTCCACTTGTGGCATTTTTGAATTCGCTGGAAGGGAGCAAGCGTAGCACCTCAGCAGTGAAGGTGATTCAATTCTTCATGCAGTGTCCACACTATAGTGTCTGGGGCGTCCTTTAACACCTCCTTCATACGGGCCGAGCTTCGTATTAAGACTCAATCTCTGCCTCCCATGATCGCCCCGCTTCCCGGCCGAGGGTGATGTAGTTCTTCGCTCTCGATGTCCTCCAAGACGTTCCTTCCTCTTCCTGCATGGGCCAATTGTAACTATGCCCCCGCCTGGCTGACTCGCGCTCGCTTTCGCCTCCCGGGAATGCTCGCGGACCGTAAGGTTCCTCATGGCGGGGGAATGCCGCGAATTTTCCCGAACGGTCGCTCCCGCGGATGCTGCATCCGCTCAGTGTTGTTCTAACTCTTCCGTCAGCGTTGATCGACGAGGCGGAGTGTCACTTCGCTCAGACGCTTGCATTGCTTCTATCGGTCTCAGAAGTCTCGTCAACCTGGCTTCCGACGATCTTGCATCCTTAGCGTAATCGGGCGCGCTGCTTCTCCGCTGTGTTAAGTTTGATACCATCGCAGAATCGAAATCAAGAGATGAGTAAGGAACTCGCTGTTCTACGTATCAAGGCCAATCGATAATGCTTTTCAACCTGAATCGGCTGAGCGTAGGTCGCTACCGGTGCGTGATCGCTGGGCACTATTGATTTGCAAAGTTCGACGCAACACCTTTGCAAAAACAAAGAAGGCGGGCCTGGGCGAGGGCCGCGCTCGCAGCCGCCCCGACGCCAAAGTCGTTTTTTATTTCGAGAGAAAAAGAGACTCCATTTAGAGAGGGGATAAGATGTCGTGATATGAGTAATGCTACAGTTTCAAGAATGTGCGTATCTTTCACCATTAAAAATATGTATTTATAGTGATGTTCAACTACTGACGTGCGACAGGAGTCCTTCCTATCGATGAGATATTTCTTATTATAAATCATATCGGATTCGCAGCTGTGATATTAGAAAAAGAGTAGTTTACTTCAGATAGTCCTCCTTCCTTATTGATGAGATTTGCAGGATTTTCGTAATATTATGTTATCAGTTTATTCTGCTTCCCATCCTTTCGGGAGTTCACCATAATTGGCCTCGGGCCTAGCGCGTTGACCTTCTTCCGGGCCGCCCCAAAAAGTGTCGAAATTGCTTGCCAGAGCCGAAATACTTCATCAAGCAAGCTCCTCCTGGGTTCAACTAGCGGCCTCGTGCTTGGGCCACCTCTTTCTTGCCCGATTGTGGCAGCTCATGAGTCTTATTTTTCAAACTCTATCACCTATAATTCCATTAACACAAATTGGCACCCTAAAATTGTAATAGGAATGTAAAATTTATTCAAGAACATCCAACCAAAAGTGATAATGAATATAAAATTCAAAAACTCCAAAGAGTGATAAAAACTAGGGAAGATAATTTTTGCTTCAATAACATGGTGTATATTAACATGTAAGTCCTCACTGGTTTTTTTTAATTTTGGAAACTTATGTAAATATATCAATAATTGAGACAAAAATTTACTATTCATAACATAATAAGCAAAAATAAATAAATAAAATCAGGAAAAAATCATACCATAAGAATTTCCATAAAAGATTGGTGAAAGAACCTATTACTTAATCTGATATATAAAATAGCTTAATATATAAAATATCCTAACATATAGGATTAACTTAATCTAACATATTGTTGTCAAAAAAAAAAAAACTAATCTCAACATATTAATCTTATAATGATTTATATCATATTTAACTCTTTTTATTTTATAACAAATCACTGAATAAACTGTAAAACACAGGATTTAAAATATTAATCATATATGTAGATTCACTCAATTTAATTATTAAATAAAACTCATTAGTTAATGAATGGTTAGAGTCACATGATGTACCCTTATAACGTAGATGAGATGATATTTAGATTTATGTTTTTAATTATTATTTTAACATAATACCATATTCTTACCATAGTTCAGGAATTAGATGAAAAAAGACTAAAAATTCCCCTTTATATTTAACAAGTGAAATCATTTTTTTGAGTAAAGTTTATTATATCCTATCATCATTCGTCGTGAAACGCGTATTAGAGCATCTCCAACAGTTAGCAAAAAAAAATCATCATAAGCCATTTTTTTGGCTCCAAAAAGTTACTTTTTGAGATTTACCAAAGCGCTTAAAGATTCTGAAGAATGAAAGATTCAAAGCTTCCATCTATCCTAAATCTATTCCAATTTTACCCTTCTTTCTTAAATAATTGTATCATGTACCTTTCATTCTTTTATATCACTCCATACACTATAAAATTGATTTAAAAAGATAAATAAATATTTAATTACAATTGAAAATAAATATAAAGATTCAATTAAAAAATAAAATGGCCATAAATATTTAATTAATTCAATAAAAAATAAATATAATATTTTGAATTAATAATTTCAATAGTTGAACTTTTTTTGGGTTACAAATATTAATTAATTTAAAAAAAATTTGTACTTATAAAAAATAATGAAAAATAATTTTGCTGATTTCTCAAATCACATCAAGTTATAAAAAGCTCATAAATTTCAAGAATTTAACATGTCACTGATTGACTTCTCACATCACATTGGGGTTATAAAAAGTTCCATCGGGTTTTGGATTATTTGACATGTCACTGGCTGATTTGTCAAATCACATTGGCCTTCCAAAGCTACATCTGGGTTACACGATTTGGATGCGCCATCGGGCTAATTTGTCACACTACATCTGGGATTTAAAAAAAGCCATGAAGGTCAGTCTTATAGGATAATAATTATTGACTTGTCAAATCACGAAACATGGCTTTTAATGCATTTCAGAAACGATGCGTACTCAAAACATCTATAAATCGAGGAGGATGTCTCTAGAATTTTACACATACTCAAAGGTTTTTCAATTACTCGCGGCAAAGAATGAGTAATCTTTTTTCGCCGCTCACGATTCATCTTCTTCGGGACGGTTAAGAAAGAAACACGTGTTCGCGATCTATCAGTTTGAAGACAAACTCACAAGGTGCGCTCTGAGATAGAATCAGAGGCAATACCGAGCATCGCGGATCGAAAGTGTCAAATGATTCTCGCTTAAGGGGTAGAAATTTTCGGGCCTCAATATCTCATCCTCAAACGCGGCCGACATTCGCCGTTACGTAAAGCTAATCAACGTGGCTTTCCGAATGTCGCGCTGATCATGCGACCGCTGCGGAAAACCGCCCAACAAAGATATCATTGCATCGTATACCGCCTATGTCCAATCGACCGACCATTGCGTTCGCCGCCGCTCCTCACGACTTGTGGATATGGCATGCTTTTTTGGCATGCCCGCAAGGTCTAACAACGATATTAATGTACTGACGCCCAACTGTTTCGCTTAACTCATGGTATGACGCAATTCTTCAAAGAAATTATACCATAATGGGCAACCATTACAATATACAGATACTATCTGCGCATTTCCGTATATATCCAAATTGGCAACAATTGTTCAATCAATTTCGCATATCCTCAAGAGTTGGCTCACATTTTAATTTTACAAAAAACATGAGAGTTACCGAAAGGATGTGGGAGCGAGCACTGGGGTGCTTCAAGCTCGCTTGCTATCATTCAGACCTACGATTCTCGCATCATGAAAGCGCCAGACATTTTACACAACATGATAATCGAGGATGAGCTTGCCATGACAATGAGCCATGTAAATAGCTCCGGCAATTACGACTATGACCTATCAGAAACCGATGGCCCGCCGGAAGTCTCACGAGGCCCGAGACCTCGAACAATTTATGGCTACCAACCGTACATTTCGAGATCCAACACCCACTAGCGCCTCCGCCACGACATCATTGCACATTTCCAGGACGCTACACTGACAAGGCGTATCGAAAGGATTTTCCTTATTTAATATTACGTTGGCTTCCTGTCACAAGATGCATGCTTTTTTAAATTTAAAAATTCAAGTTAGTTGCATATTTTAATCATTTTTTACTACTAAAATTTGTTAGATGATTTGAATATTTCATTTTAAGTAAGTAGACAAAAATTGAAATTACATTGAAAATAAACAGCTAGTAATCTGTTTATACATTAAAGTTGGAGCTACTTGCATTTTTCATTGCTTTTGCCATAACCGCATTCTTACGTAGTTGATAATAGTGTTTCTGTTCAACTGTCATATGTGATATGTCTTTTTCCATAATGGCATCATCGTCGATCATCTGCAACCTATCTTGCTCCTTTTGCATCCTATCTTCAGCACGTTTAGCAATGTCTAGTTGCACATCCTCCATCCTGCCGCCCTTCCACTCAAAGCTTTGCTCCTCATAAAAATTCCTCTTTTCACTCGCTTGATAATTCGTGGAATCGATCCGAAATAGAATTACTAGTGAATCATGGACTCGCCTTACTTTTCTCTCGTCGCTTCTTTAGCCGCTCTCTTCCCAGTCTTCCTTGGAGAGCTAATTGTTGCATTGCTATATGGATCTGATCCAGTCAAGAGATACAAAGCCAGCGAGTTCCTCATAAACAGGAGCTGTGGCCTAGTGGTCAAGCTATGCATAATCATCCACTTATCACATTACTTATTTAAGACCTCCCAACAATGATCATAACCACGGACTCCTAACTCGCTTGGAACATATTCATAGTCACACGCCGTTAAAAATAAACTTAGATGATAAACAAAATTTTTAAATAATTCTATATAGAAAATTATAACTATAGATAATCGACCGCTTGGCAGATGCTCGCCTCCACTTCGCGCCCATTTGCGATTTCCATATGTATATCCCACGCCTATTTTGTACAATAATGTCGGATTTTTTATCCCATTGATTTTGTACGTAAATATAAAGTCCATGGTGGGTCAACTCCAACATTGGTCTCCGTAAATCATTAACACCTGATCCCAAACTTTGATGACGACGCTAATATCGATCAACGGATCTTGATATGGTCAACCAAGATATGCACAGTACACGCCTTCCTCGCAGCATTTTCCCAGCTAGCCTGTACTCGGGAGGAGGCGCCATTTTCTTCGCTACAAAATCAAACTTAAATTAAGTATACAACATAAGGTGGAAAATTAATAAAACAAATTATTTAAATAGTTAATGAAATATCTATACAAAATTTAAAATTATTTAAAATATCTATAATGGAAATTTGTATTTTGTATCATTCCCAAAAAATATGATTTATAGTTTTTTTCAATTATTAATCTTATTTTATTTATAAGATTATAAATTAAAAATAATTAGAAGTTGATAATAATATTTGTAGGCTAATATTTGTAGAAAATTAAGTCATTAAATCTAATATAGACCATGTTTAAGTTTTAATGAGATTAAATTATATTATAAAGTAAATAGATATAAAAAAAAGATGTGAATATAATTCCCTTTTTATTTATGGTTTTTAAAAATTGTTTATTATTTTATATTAAAAGAAATTAAGGAAAGCATAGATTGAATGGTTTAATAATTTAATAAAATGAGTTTGGATGAATATAAGATATTTTATTTATAATATTATAGATTGAAAATAATTAGAAGTTAAAAAAAATATTTGTAGGCTTATTTTTTGGCCAAAAATGGGTTTCTGTAAAACGACGTCGTTTTGTCAATTTCTGAGCCAAAACGACGTCGTTTTGGCTCTACCCATTTTTTTTTTTTGAATTTCCGCCACATCAAAACGACGCCGCGGCAAAATGCCGCAAACCGCTGCCGTTTCCACCACAAATTTTCAAAAGGGCTTCTTCCTTTGTTCGCCTTCCACCAGCCGGGGCGACGGGGAGATGGGGAGTAGGAGGGAGGAAAGGCACGATCACTTACTGATGGACGCCATGCACGCCGATGGAAGTGAAGAGTCCCAAGCCGAGATACGCACACGAAGTAAAGTCACCCGAAGTTCTTCCCTTCTTATTCTTCCTCAAATCAAGTAATTTGTGCGTATGGAAATATTTGGTTTTTTGGCTATTTATAAATATTTTGTATCCGCTGAGTTCAAAATTTTCTGCTTCGCTTTTGGTCAGAATATTACTAAATCTCTTATTTTGGAGATTTTTGCTTTTCCGTTCAATTTTGGGTCACGATTTGGCATCGATTTTTGCTTCCAATCCGCTACAATACGATAAGAAGAATGGCTACAATTTGGCCGATAATGTTGATCGCCTATATTCCACTGGTTTCGTCGATCACTGCTCATCCTCCATTTTTTAGCTCCAAATTTTGGCTCCACCGCCGGAAATGATTTTTTGTCAAAATGTACCAAAAATGGCTTTGGCTCCTGCTGGCCACCACATATTTGTGGTGAGTACCGGTCCAAAAAGTGAAACCATTATCAAAATTTACACGTCCATAAAATAGTATTAAAATATAAAAAGAAAAAGTAGATTCAAAGCATATCTACCATCATATCTTAGATGGAGCTTTTTTTTCTTTCTTTTTTTTAATTTCTTTAATCTTAATAAAAATCTTCTAAAGTTAAAGAGAAACAAATAAACAAGTAAATAAATCCTTTTATAATAGCTAGATTAAATAGTTAAAAGTAAAACTTTGGCATGTTTGGTTCTTGTTTTAAAAAACGATTGGGTTTTGAAAATACAAAAAATATTATAATCTTATTATCGTTTTCTATGTTTTTAATGTTTTTTAAAACAAAAAAATTAGGAATTAAAAGAGTTTTTTATGTTTTTTATTTTGTTTTTTATCTCCGTAGCCGTTTGTTCTTTCTTGTTTGCGCTGCGAGCCGATCGCCGACGTGAACAGCCCCCTACGTGCGGAGATCGGGAAGTTCGCGGTGGAGGAGCACAACAAGCTGGCGGGGACGAAGTTGAAGTTCCAGAGCGTGATCAAGGGCGAGTCTCAGGTCGTCGCCGGCACAAACTACCGGCTGACGTTGACGGCGAAGATCGGCGGCGTCTCGAAGAAGTACAAGGCGGTTGTGTGGGAGAAGCTGGATGATACTAAGGAGCTCACTTCCTTTAAACCCCTCTGAAAGCTTCCGAGAATGTTTTGTTGTGTAATTTGTGGAATTGCTGATGGAAAATTTGGGTTTTGGTTTTCTGGATTAACTAATAATAATGTTTTGGCCCAGCCAATGTTTCTTTTTCCTTTTTTTTGTCCTTGTTTTGTGGATTGAAGCAGGATGACATTTTGAAAATAATTCAAAAAATAAATTCTTAAAATTTGTTTTTATTTTCTTTATATCTAGGAAAATGCTTGATACTATTTCAAAAAATATAAAGTTTTTAATAAATGATAAAAATTATCATCCTAATAAAATTATTATGATTTTTTTTTTTTGACATCAAAGGTGTTTTTATAATAACATCTTTTATCTATTCTCTTTAACTAGTTGAAGGAGCACGGGGCTCTCAATCTTAAAAACTAACTTATGAGATGAATTTTTTCATCATATTTATAAACTTATCATCAATCCCTTCCACAATCGATGTAGGATAACCCAATAATCTTTCCCTCACACATCGGACCTTAGGTCGGAGGAACAACAACTCGATTTCTCTTGATGGACTGAGATTTGTTTATAACCTGAGTTCTGATATCAATGTTGGGAAAGACTATTAATTGCAATTGTTTTAAAAATGATATTTCCATTTTTGTGTTCCAAAAATATGTTTAACAAACAATTAAGCCAACAAAATGACAATAAATCAATCATAATGAGGTAACATAAAAAACCCTCAAATAAAAAGGGTAAAATATTTAATTATTTTAACTAATAGTCTTAGGATGGTTTTCATGTGTACATGAATCTACTCATAACAACTCATAGCCCGATAAAAAGATTAATTATTAAAATATTTAAAATTGATTTAATATACACAATTTTTAGTAAAAATAGTTGTAAGTGTCAATACCAATTCAAATCTGTACATGAAATCTGATAATTTTAAAATATGGAAATAGAAAACAAATTTATATATATTGTTTTTTTTTCAAAATTAATAGTATAATTTTTTTTATTTCTATTTAATTTATATATCGTATTGTAGTAATATAAGGATTCAAGCTTGACAATGACGAATCTATATAGGGCTTACGGGCAATGACGAGCCCAAGGTAAAAAATCAAAGAGCATAAAAATTTTCATATGAGGCATTGCAGTATAATGATTAAACAACTTACCTCTAAACTTGAGGTCATTAGTTTAAACCCCATCCCGGCCCCTCCCGAAGTCCCATGTAGATCTGCCACTGTTTAATTAGGAGGTGCATTTCCCCCAAAATGGTTTATAATAAAGTTTGAACTTGACCTCAAGTTTGAAGATGAATTACTTAACTATCAGACTATAATATCTGCAGCGCGAATTTCGTTTCTGCAGCTCATTTCTCGATTGTATATCAAATGCACATTTCGCATTCGGATCGCTTGGTGTACCATTTCAGGTGCACGATATATATATATATATAATTTTTCAATATGTAAAGATTTTGTAACATAATTTATCAAGTAAAAATTATTTTATAATACATGAATTAAAATTAAATTATCAAATAAATATAAATATTTTAATACCTTAACGAAGTTTAAATCACCAAATTAATATAATGTTTTAAGCATGTTAATCCTGCATAAATCACCAAACAAGCATAAAGTATTTAATACAAGCAAATACAAAATAAACAAATAAATTTAAAACAAATCAAAGAACCAACGACAAACTCTGTGTCATCAAACCTTAAACATCAAAATCTCACATTTATCGCAAGGTGATATGGGTCAATATCACCTTCATCATTAAGAGATAATTTAATTCTTCATCATTCACAGTTCTACTCCAAGAACGGTGCTTCCTCCGGTATTGTCTCCCTGCTGCATGTTTTTACACATCGAAAATCTATTCCTCTGTCTGCTGATATGTATACTCTACGGAATAAACCTGACATAGCGTCCTAATTTTTCATAATACGTCTTTGCTTCCTGCTGAATTGGATCAAATATTCGGGATTCGGGAGCGCCGCTCCGATCGGGAATGGAACGGAATTTAGAACCTTGATAATATCCCTTCAAAATATTTTTATCAACCCACTAACTTTATTTTTTGGCCTGGCTATTAGAGTCCAAATTCCATCTTGTAACTTTTATCACACATTTTACCATTTGAAACAAAAACCTTAGAACCAATGTGTTATTGTCAAAAAAAACTGACTCAACATATTAATTCAATAATGCTTTATATCATATTAAACTGTTTTATTTTATAAATAATCACTAATTAAATTGTAAACATGTGATTAAAATATAATTCATTCACTAATTTAATTAGTAAATGAAACTAATACAAGAATGGTTAGTGAGTCATACAAACACCTGATTTACCTTATAATGATGAAATGATATTTAGATTTATATTTTTAATCATTATTTTAATATAATATCATATTCTTACCATAGGTCAGAATTAGATGAAAAAGTCCCCCTTCATATTAATGTTTAAATTCATTTTTGAGTAAAGTAATGTAAGGAAATCGTCTTTTTTATTATATCCGATCACTATCTGCTGAATGCAGTCGGTGGTAGCACTCTATCCTAAAAGTGAAACCACTAACAAATATTAATAAAAATTGATAATGTCCATAAGGAACTAAAAATATAAAAGAAAAAGGTAGATAAAAGATATCACCATCATGATCTGATAGAGCATTTTTCACTTTAAATCTTAATAAAAATCTTCTAAAGTTAAAGAAAATAAATAAATCGTTTTAATATCAAAGGATTGAAGAAGCAAAGAAAACTTCAACATGCTGGTTCCCGCTTTTTTAAAAATAATAGCTTTGAAATATAAAGATCACTATAATTTATTTATCTGAATTTAACATTTTTTAAATGAGTTTTCCTTATTTTATTTGTTTTTAGACCAAAAATAGATTTTAAGAACGAGAAACTGTAGAATTTGGAAAGAGGTTTTCATGGAGAATTGAGCTGTGAGACTCTATTTCAATTTATTTGAAAATTAAGTAATGAAGAATCAAACCCATGTTCCTTTATTTTAAAAAATATTTGTTAAAAAAATGAAAATTAAATTGATAAATATTACATCATGTGTAAGTATTATTTAATCAAATACTATTGAGTCTTATAGTACTCGATATTTTTTAATTAGTATCTAAGATTCATTAAGATGGTATTTAGGTATGTGTATTCTTTATCAATTTAGCTTTTATTCTTTACTAAATGAAGAATTTAGGATTAGTTTTATGTATTTTATTCATAATTTTTCAAATAAATTAAAATCGGTCCTGGTCAAGTTGATTTTCAAAACCTGCTTTGACACCATGAAACATGTTAAGATGAAAAGAATGGCTTTGATACGCTGAACCATGATGAAAACTGACTTGCATTTCATTATATAAACAAAAACATATTATTATGAAAGAAAGAAATACAATTAGTAAATATATAAACTATCCATTTATAATAAGAGAATGTTTACAAGAGAAAATTTAATCTCAAGGTAAATCGATGAAAATCAAGAAAAGACGAGATGGGTGAAAATTAAAAGGAATGTCACTTGCGCTAAAGGCTTTGTTTTTACTTAACGTCGATCAGAATTTTTTTAAGCCTTAATACTCGTACGTGATTTAATAAAGATTAAATATTGCTCAAGCTGCTTTTAATATTATTAGGTAATTAATGCGATTTACAACGACTCGATTATTTTTGCCCCGTCTGCCTCGCTCTTAAATTGTGATACGTTTAATTTAATTTTAATCGAGCTTTTAATGGATTCGTTACTTTCTCAAACTGAGACGTTCTATTTTCCAGAAATATGAGAAAATTAAAATTTTTCAAACAAGTAAAAAATTAATAAAATAATAAATTTACCATAAGGGCTTGCGAAACTGTAAAATTCCTCTAAATCTCGAACGACGAATCTGACCAGACCGCTAAATTCGTCTCACGAAATCTAAGAATCCGCAAGCTACGACTCGAGACAAGGAATTTTGATTTTCGCGATAAGCTGCCGACTTTCTGGTGAATCCAGATTTCTTAGCCGAAAATCTCGAAAGCTCATAAATCTGGCTTTCTGTGCTTAAGTTCATTTAAAATAAAAGCTGAACCCGAAAAAATAAATCAAGCCTGGAATTTAAACGAACCCAACTGGTTTAATACGAATCCACGTATCCAAAATAATAATAATGTTTCGCCTGATTATATTTTAAAATAATTTTTTATTATTTTATTTTTACATTTAATATAAATAATAATAATAATTATAATATTTTTAATAAATAATTTATAAAAATTCATAATATTTTTATTTTTATGAAAAAATACACTTTAATATAATAAAAAATAAAAAAGCAAATATAAAAATTGTGCCAAAAATAAAATGTAAACATGAAGCTGGTATTCTTTCCCATCTCCACCCCCGCCTCGTTTAATTTTTAAACGGCATGCTTTCGAATCAAAATAAACGAACCCGATTCGATGAGTATCCCGTCCCAAACCCCTCGTGTCATTCCTACGTGATATCAAGCAAATTTCTTCTTTTGGCCTGGATAACATCGAGCTTTTCTCATTTTTATGAAAAATAACTTTTTCTGAATATAAAAAACTAAATATTTTCACTTTTTATATTCTGAACTTTTTAAAAAAATTTCAATAATAAATCATACAAATAAAAATACCTTAATAACGAAAATTATTTAACTTCAAAGATTAAATCAAAAAATAAACGATAATACACCTGCTTTTATCAATTTATTACTTTTTTTTTTTTCCTTAGAAATTACTAGAAACTTAGGTAGGCAGTATGCTGCACAACTGGACCGCTTATCTTCTCCCACATCGAGAACCGAACCAAAACCAAAATGGGGCCCACTTCGTTAATGGGCCTCCGCTTTCTCTATAAATTAAATCCATTTCATTCTCATTGATGTACTTCTCAAACCCACTCCACTAAGAAAACCAAGGACAATGGCGCAGGGGCATTACCGTCTTTCTCTTATCATGGCTTCGATCCTTCTCGTCTCCGTAGCCGCCGGTGCTCTTGTCGGCAGTTGGAAGCCGATCGCCGACGTGAACAGCCCTCACGTGTGGGAGATCGGGAAGTTCGCGGTGGAGACGCACAACAAGCTGGCGGTGACGAAGAAGCTGAAGTTCCAGAGCGTGATTAAGGGCGAGACTCAGGTCGTCGCCGGCAAAAACTACCGGCTGACGCTGACGGCGAAGATCGGCGGCGTCTCGAAGAAGTACAAGGCCGTTGTGTGGGAGAAGCTGGATGATACTAAGCAGCTCACTTCCTTTCAACCCCTCTGAAAGCTTTCGATAATGTTGGTGTGACGGTAGGAATTGCTGATGGAAAATTTAGATTTTGGGTGTTCTGATTAGCCACACACACCTTGGTCACCAAATGCTTATTTTCCCCTTTTTTTTTTTGTCCTTTTGTGGATTGAAGCATTTTCTAACGAGGAATTGGTTTAAAGGGGGGGATAAAAACACTAATTTTATTTTTATAATTTTAAAATATCCTTATTTTAGATAAAATTATCTTTTAACGTTTTAAAACTTAAAAAAATATTATATATCTAATCCATTTCTATATATATCACACTTAATCATCGTTAAGTTAGTATTTCAATAAACTATTGGATTCAATCATCGTTTGAACAAATTTAAAGGGGTTAAGTAAATTTAAAGGGTTAAGTCTAGGTTTGTAATAATAGCTTTAATTTAGATTTAATCATCGTTTAATTTATATTTAAATAAATTTGAAAATGGTTAATTTTAAGTTTGTAGGTGGTTAAAAGGATGAATTTGTTAAAATTATATAAAAATATTATATTTTTTTTGGGTTTTAAGAAAAAGGGTTAAATTTATAATATATTGTTTTTTACTTTTTACTCCCTTTTAAACGATTACCTTTTTTATAATTATGACATTTTGAGAATAATACGACAAATAAATTCTTGAAGTTTATTTTTATTTTTATTTATTTTTATATCTATTCGTTTTAAATTACATCCAACTTATTATGTTCTTACCGCACTGATGTTTGTATCATATTCTTTCAGTGACCTTTTGACCTTTTGAATTAAGCTTAAAGACTTTTTTTGAAGGTTAAATGTTAGGACTAAAAACTTTAAAATACTAACTTTCATAATATTACATGATGGGTAATTTATTGTTACATAATATTATGTTCACTTCGGTAGATGTTAAAGTTTAAAAATCGATCTGATAGTCCGAACCAACCTCCTGAACTGTGATTAATAACTTTTTCATTTTTTAATTCAGTTTTTACAATATTTGTTAGAAAATCTTTAATTGTTCTCCATTCTTCTTCTTCATATATGAATATTTTAACTAAAAATCATAATGTTTTAAAAACCGAAGCAGTCAAATCGTTGATTGATAATTCAGTTCAATAAAAAAACCGTTTTGACCTTGAACGGATGAATTGCCTATTAATGAATCAAACTTTATTTATGTTTTTTAATCGTTTTGATGTTTTTTGCACCAAAATGACGTCATTTCACCTTCCTTTGGTCTCCAATCACTCCTCCAGATCTAACGTCTCTAATGAGATATGAAGATTCCGATTCTTTTCTCTCTTAACCATTTGCCTCAGTTATGTAATTAAAAAAAATTCAAACATTCTCTTGCCATTTTTGAAATCTATATATTGGATTGACTAGGAAAATAATTTAAAATAACATAAATTCTTATAGCCTTAATCTTTCGGTACTCACCTGATCGTCTGAACATAAACTCGTCTCGCAACGATTCGCAAACAAACGTTAAAACGATTGCAGAGTCTCTCGCTGCCTCCTCCGATGCTAAAGCTAGATTCCTTCAAGCAAGAAAAAATTGTATCCTCCTTCTAGTCTCGAATTTCAGATCTTATTTTCGCGCTACTTACCTTCTTTTATCGTAGAGGCAGGGATCCGCTGTAAAGTGGATGATTTCCTCCCAACCTGAAGGAGAAGGCATTTTACATTCGCAGACGCAAGACTAGTTATTCCTTTTAAATAGATGTGTTTCCCGAATGAAGGGCCTTGAGAGCACTTGTCCACCCTGAATTCATGGAAGGGCTCTTCCTTTTAAATAGATGTGTTTCTCGAATGAAGGACTCCTGAGAGCACTTGCGGCACCCGACCATGGAAGGGCACATTCTCTTCTGTGAGTTTCTATCCACAAAGATTACAACACAAATCAAAGTGAGAGATGACATCCTGAGTATGTCAACCCCTTCTCGTTGGGGAGGATATACGGGTTTTAGCTTTAAATCGGGTCGTGAGGCCAGACCTGGGCTGCCACCCCAATTATAGTCTTCGCGGACTGGACCGTCGGGCTGTGAGGGTTCGGCCAAACCACACCCATGCTCTTCCCGCGGATACATGTTCTTACCGAAAAAGAAAACGCGTCAATCGTATCGCAAAGCAATCACGCCTGCACGTTCCAACGTGAATTTTCTAACTTTTTGATGTGCATTAGATGTGGTCGCCGAGATAACTCGGGGTCGTGAGATTGCTATAAAAGGATCTGGGAGGGTGATCTGAAACCGTCAGTTGCCCGCATCCACGCTTTTTCCACTGAGAAGGGTGGTTAGATGTATCGAATCGACTTCGTGGATTCATCGAATGAAGGATGATTTACCATAGAATTGCTCGGCATGCTTTCCAAGCACCGAAACCAAACCAGAGATCAAGGTTCGAAAGGAGCTCAATAGATTATCCATGTTCGTTGGCCTGAGTGGTTCTAAACTCAATGGAAACTTCTCAGATCCAAGGATACCCCCGCCAAATCGCCAGTGGCTTTTTGATTTCATCTTCCCTCTGCCCCTTCCATCTTCCTCGTTTCTTAGTTTCGCCATAATGATTTTGTCACTGAGCTCTTCCTGACTCTCCCGCTAGTACTCAAATTCGAACCTAATTATGTAACTATTTTAATACATCCTATTGTAAGGGCATGAATGTAAATGATGATGCCGCTTGGCAATTAAAAAATCGTACTTCCTTGACATTTATGTACTTTGTTCTATTCCCGATATCTCGCACTTCATTTTCTATCTCGAGGCAGGGCCAACTAGTCATTACTCCGCTTGGGATATTCAAGGATTTCTAAGTGAGTGGAACGACTTGGGAGGGGCACCACTCTGCAATAACAGGAGGGCCCACTAATCTGGCACGTGTTCCCCTATCGTGCCTTAAGAGTTGGAGCGTCGCTAGGAAGCGAAATGACTGAGGGAGTGATGGGTCAGCGTCGCATTTAATGCGCCCTCGTAGTCCTAGGGAACACGAGATGTATAGGTGGTTTCACTGATTGAGGTTTTCCTCTCCTATTCTTATCATCCTTGTTGCTATCTCCTTCACTAATTCGAAATCTTCTGCAGATACACTGCTGGGATTTTGCGTTCTTTTGCGAACACCGTCTTCTGTGACGCTTACTCAATTTCTCGCCTCAAGGCACTACTATTTCCTCTCAAGCAGGTGTCAATTTTGCTAACGGCCCCTTTCCGGCCGTGGGAAGGTCTAGGGTGAGGGTAGGTCTAGAACCTATTAGGCCCGGTTGGTTCTCGCCTAGGTTTGGTGGTTTTGCCTTTTTACCCGTTTGGTATGTGGCTTGGGGCTGATACTTGTTCTCTTCCCTCCCTCCGACATGCTTCAGAGAATGACTATGGCAAGAAACTCACCAACAAAGTGTGTCGCAAACTGGGCCCCGCTCGAGACGCGTCGCAAGTAGCATCGTCTCATCCCCGACAATGGAGGAGCCGAGAACCTACTCGCGAGATCCCCATAACATTGACTAAGTCGATGGAAAGCCCGGACGAGTCCACTTTGGGTGAAGAACACAATGCCGAGTTTTTTACCCGAGAGCACCTCATGCCGGCCGCTTCTCGGTGCCTCGCATTGCCAAGCGCTCCCCGTGATTTTACTCCGCGCTTTCGCCCTTATCCATCCCAATACTATCCAAATATTAACCGGTTGTAGCGTGCTAAATCTCTTATACCAACTTGACCTTTCGTTGGTTAAGATTTGTTTTATTTATACCTTAAAGGTGGGTCAGGGTGGGCAGATGTCCATGTCGGCTAGAGTGCAAGATTGCAAATTGTCAACGGACTCCCCAATTCGCCTAAGATGGAGGCGAAGGGTGCGCTTCTAGTAAGGGGGCCTTAGGATGAGACCTCGCCCTCGGGCTTCCGCTTAGGTTAACTTGGCCGCAATTTTTCCGTGCCGTTGCATCGGGCAGGATTTAGTTTGTTGTGTGCATGTGCGTCAATTTTTGTGACAATCAATTGTGGATTATCTGCAAGCGTAGAAAAGCCGGGAAGGGTAAGCTGGTGGAGTGGGTGGAGAAAGCAAGCTTAAAAAAAAATCGTCGACTGTTGGAGGTTTCTTAGCTGGAGCACCATTATAAGGTTCTCCTTACTTCAAAGAATTTAGCCGATGTGAGATGGAACTCGGCTCCCTATAGCCTCCCTATCATCCCGCACCCACTACCTTCAGAAATCGTTGATGGAGAACATTTTGTCATCGCCGACCACAAGGCTTTAATATTAGGCGCGCATCAACATCCTGGGGTGCGGAGGTCGTATAGCAGACGGAGATCGCACTCAAGCCCCAGGCTTCTGGGCCATCTCGCTCTAATAGTAGAGGGCCTGCTCAATTTTCAATCTGCGCTTCAGATTTCCGGTGAAAGGGGTAGGGCCGTGTTTAAACGCCTTTCTTTACCTAGTAGGGGAGGAAAATTTGCCCCGAAAGTACTGGGGGGCAAAGAAGAGGGCAACCAGCGGAATAATGACTCCGAACCTGCGAGAGATTTTATCCTCGGGTCCGTCCCGAGTCTAACCAACCCTCTGATTCTAAGAAGAGAGGAAGAGGAGATGACGGGGTTACTAATCAAGCAGGCACAGGAAGTCGGAAGCGCAGAAAATGTTATGTGAGGTCCGACGCCGTCCCGATCAAGCCGACGGTCAAGCCGAATTCTACTAACCAGCCGTAGTTTAAAAGTGTGCGACAGGCTTTTTGGGCTCACCCGAGAAGGGATCCAACGATTCCCTGGATATAAGGGACGATGCCCTGGGAGAGTCGGGGGAGGCCACTCCGACACCACCCGTGCTTCAAATGATCCTTCCTCTTTGCTCGTTGAAGCTCACGGCAGTTCCGAGTTTACCAAGCATCAGCCGAAGAGGCTGCCAGCTTCTAGATCGATATCGACAAATCTTATCTCCCCGCCGGGCGTCTCTGCTCCAAGGAGGAGGTGTTGGTACCCGAGCCGGGAAGACGTTTACACATTGTCCATCGCTGGCGCTCCTTAACCGTAATGCACTGCCGCCGATCGCCTAAACATTTTATATACTATGATGCTTCCTGATGCGTGTCGCCTTGCCAGGCGCTAAGATTACTTTAGGACTGCTTTCTACCGGGCACTAACAAAGAAGATCTCCATCAGAGACCGAAGATGGATGATCCCGCAACCGCAACTACATCCAATCATCTGAACTCGTAAGATAGTGAACCCTTATTTATAACACTAGTACCGAATCACGAGGCCGACGCGGTTCTAATATGTTTCCACCCGCGCCATCGTAAACATGGCCTCCAACATCATGAATTTGCAACTGATCGAGAGACGCGGAGAGGCCTCTCGATTGTTTGTCCAATGAGTTTTCCCGATCAGAGGCCGATGGCCTCTGGCGAGGCTCAGCTTTCTTCCCACGCCGGGAGTTGGAAACCAAGAGGCTAAGTGGAAAGGGAGCTGGCCCGAGCCGAGGCGTAGAGGATGCCGCTCTACATGGCGACTATGGCCCGCGGTTAGATATTGAAGCGATGAGCTGCGTTAGGCACAGAAGCCGAGCCGGCCATGGTTATATGTCTCTGCTAGCTTGCCGAGGATGCCCTACGATGGCGGATTCCTTCGAGCGTAACACCGCCTAACAAGCCTTGGTCGTTGTGGAAGAGGCCCTCTAAGGCAGAGGAAGAGAATAATCGCCTAATCTGATAAACAACTCGTTTTGCTCATGGTTAGCTACTAAAGACGATTTTCAGCTTTTCGAGAAGACTCGTTAAGACGACAATGGAAGCGGAATTCGATGCGAGCAGTGATGTGATTTTCAACTACGGCTATGGTTGCTGCGCTTTTGCGCACAACATATGTGGGAGCGAGTTCCTAATCACAGCTGGGATGCTAGACACATCGACTCCTTTGACTCCATAATTTTTTGTGAACCCTCGATGTCCCCTAGTTCTTTATCTGTCCTTCCCGATGCTAAGCCTGTCAAGACTATTGGGAAAGATTTGCCAGCCAAGAGTCTCCCAGCGGCTAGGGAAGGAGTAGAAATTTCTCCTAATTCCACTACGATCATGAGTGAGCCCAATGTCTGCTGAGGGCCAGGCTCGGTTGTCACTTCGCCTCGGTCGAGCGTACTCACTTTGCAAGGCATTTTATTTTATGTTTTTGTACCTTGACATTTTGAAAGACATTTTATTTTTGTTTTTGGATAAAATACTTCCCTCCAATTTAATTGAATGGCGTAGAGTGATAATCATCCCAATTAGACGGGATATCTTTTTTTGTAATGCCTGCCTAGGATTTTATGTTGAGAGTTGAGTGGTATCATTTGGGGTGCAACTGCGAATTAGATAAGAGTTACCTATAATGGGCCGGATAAGTCTTATCGCATCGCGCCATCCTCGACTTTATGTAGACTAAAGAAGATATTAACTATGTCATCGGATATGTCATTTCATACGCATCTGTTTCGAGTTTTAATTCGTATTAGATGTTATCTACACTAGGCTGGACAAGTCATTTTTTGCGCCATCCGGGCTTTAGTTTGACTAGTTAGATGTTATCAACCGAGCTTCATAAGTCATTTTCTCGCTATCCTGTTGGAAGGGTTAATTCGCTTAGATGTTATCAACCGTCGATTAAGTCATGTTCTGCACCATTCCGGCTTTTAGTTTGACTAGTTAGATGTTATCTAACTTAGCCGGACAGATCATTTTCTGCACCATCCGGGCTTTAGGTTAACCAGTTAAATGTTATCTACATCGGGGCCGATTAGTCATTTTCTCGCGCTGTCAAGCTTTAGTTTGACCAAATAGGATGTTATCTACACGGGCCTGAATATGTCATTTTCTACGCCTTCTCCGAGCTTTAGTTTTCCACTAATTTAAGATGTTAGCCTTAACCGAGCTTCTGACAGTCATTTTCGCCCCATCCCGACTTTTTGTAGCCGACCTGGGCAAGAGAGAAAATGGACGACATATGCATTGATATCGATCATTCTTTATCGATAATACTCTAAGACGGTGGCCCACATTCCGTGTGGGTACAAAGGGTCCCATCAAGTTTGGTTCAAAGCAGACCTTATCACCGGGCCGTTACAAGATATGGTCCTTCCCAATCGGGCTGAACTTTCCTACGCCAGCCAACTGTATTCTCAAATACTTCTGGGGACTGTGTCCCCCGTCATGGAACGTCGAGCTCGACCCGCTTGTCAGAAGAATCCCCGCTAATCGACGCTGGTAGGACGCTATGCGGATTGATGCTGACTCTCGCAGTTCATCGATTGTGTCGAGATCCTTGATCACTAAATCTGCATTCCCCGTTCGCGTAGGCACGCCACCAGAGGATTATAGTCATCCTGGCTGGGCATCGCGCAAATGGGGATATACCACAAGATGCTGGCGTAGTTCTATAAGCCCAGAGTACCCCGGGGAGTTCATCCACCCATTTGCCCTTAGCTGAATCCAACTATTTCTTCAAGGTCACAACATGGTTTTGCCTGGAGGCCTTCCAAACCATTTCGCTTCCGGATACCGTGGGGTGGAGTATAGATTTTTTATCTTCAATTTATGACCGAAGTTTCGATAGGCCCGACTGTTGAATTGGGGCCCATTGTCTATTACAATTATCTGGGATGTGAACCCATACAACATTTTCTCAGATAAACTCGAATAACATCCCTATCTTTGATTTAAAGAAACGCTTCGACCTCAATCCATTTATCGAAATAGCCGTACAACAACACAACTTCGCTAGGGTAGTGGGCGCGGTTTGACTATATCGTCCTCATCGGGCAAGCGCCAGCGGCTCGAAATAGAGATAAGATCCGCACAAGTGATTTTATCTCGAGCAAGTCGCTAAGGCCACCACTTCTAGTATAATTCGCTGCACGCCTCATGGTCGCCAATAAGACCAGTGTGGCCGTGGCCAAAGTTCGCCTCTCTAGGATGATTTCCACATATGTCAGCCGCCGCTTCTACTAACACATAATGACTCGCCGCATCGTGCATTTCGTGATACAGTCACAAGATCGCTATAGTCGCCATCAACTAAGGAAAATTTTAAATGATTAATTGAAGTTTATGGGCCTTGTCTCTCTCACTAGGGAGTTGTCCTATGCTTAGATATAGTGTTATGGGGTCCATCCATGAAGGAGGTCTCATCCATACGATTTACTTAAGGGATGAAATCGACAAAATTAGCCGACAAGAGATGGCTATGAATATAGTTTCGCTGATTATGGTGGCAATGCCGTGCCAAGGCGTTCGGGCTTTTCATTGTAGTCCCGGAATATGTCTAAATTCTTCTGTAATCGAAACCCGCCGCTAATCGCTTCACCGGAGACGACTTCACCATTCGGGGGTCTCGGGATTCAAATTCTTCGTTAACTTGCCCGACCGCCAATTGGGAATCACTTTGGACTAGGAGCTTATTGGTAGACAAGGCGACCGCTAGTTCAAGTCCGGCCAGGATGGCTTCGTATTCTGATTCATTATTAGAGGCACTAAACCCAAGCCGGATTGCTTGTTCGATCTTATCCCCGGATAGTGGATTTTAACTCGGCAAAACCAATGCCCGCCTTGCCACCTGACGCCGCCAATATTAAGGTCCACCAATCCAAGCCGCTGGGCTCTGCTGACCCTGGGAGCTTTGCATGAAGTCGACTAACACCTCGTCCCTTTTGAAAGCCTTGGCTTGCATCGATGCCGTGATCACTTAGTTCGATTGCCCAATGAGCCATTCTTCCGGCAGTCAAGCCAGGCAGTGCTCCCGAGAGGGAGGCTCATGAAGTACAATAATGGATGCACCTCGAAGTAAGAGCGGTTTCGCTGCTATCCCGAGGGCTACATGTCCCGTCAAGATAGTTATACTCGGTCTCAGATCGACTAAGGATTTGCTGACGAAGAACACAAGCCTCTGTTTTCTGTCTTCATTCTCTTTGAACAATGCGACACTTACTGCTATATTTGAGACTGCCAAATAGACGAAGAGAGTCTCACCGTTGTCGGGACTTGCGAGAATCGAGGGTTCGGCTAAATACTCCTTGATCTAGATAAAATCTTGATCACATTCTTCATTCCATCTGGCTTGATTAAATCTCCCGAGGTGGTGAAAACATTTAAGCTAGTCTATGAATCGAAATAAACCGTCCCAAGACGCTGACTGTCCAAGAATAAGCCAGACCTCTTTCTGTGAGCTTTGGGTATCGAGACTCTAGGATAACTTTGGGCCGGGAGGGGCGGGTCTCAACCCTCCTCCTCCTCCTCGAGTCATCATGAATCCTAAGAACCGACCTACACTGACCCCGACGCGCACTTTCATTGGCCAGTTTCATACCATAAGTCTCTGAGAGATCAACACCGGGCCGGAAATGCATAGTGTGATCCGACCACTCCTTGGACTTTATCAACATAACATCTATATATATACTTCCATAGTTTTTTCGAGTAGCTACGAAACATCTGCTACTGGGCCTCGATAGGTGGCTCCAACATTTTTTAACCCGAATGGCATTACGTTGTAGCAGAAAAGCCCGTGAGGGGTGATAAAAGACGCTTTCAAGGTCGTGCAAGTACATGGGAGCAGATGGTAAATGCAAGAATGACCTAGAAATGACAACATGCTGCCCGCCTCGATGCGCTCAATCCGATCTATGGGCAAAGGAAGCTATCCTTAGGACATGCGTCATTAAGATCCGTATAGTCTATGCATACTCTCTAGTTGCCTTATTTTTTCGGAACTACCACTACATTAGCAAGCCATTCTGCATTTTGACTTCTTCCTGATAAAACCCAAATTCTTCAAAAGGTTATCTACTTTCATTGATGATCCGATGGTCATCCAGGTGGAAGCCGTACTCTCACGAACGGGTCCGTGGATGGGAGAAGTATTCAACTTGTGGGAAGCGCTCTGAGCCGGGCTTATCCTCGTCATGTCCAATGGGTCCAGTGAACACGCTCTACAAATTTTTAGTACTTATTGCAATCGGGCCCTTTCTTCCCCAGTAAGGAGGGAACTAACGTAGGTGCACCTATCCGGGCCACCTATGAGCATGGATTCTAGGGGATCTACTACCACCAGCCTCTATCTTCTAAAGCCAGCCTGACTAAGAGGGCCTTAATTCACATGACGAGGAGGAGTTTAAAAGAAATATCGGGCCTTTACCCTTTTCTATGCTCGCACTGATTAACCGAGCAGCACCGACGAGCAAATTTAATTGGCTACCCCCGAGGTCAACTCCGCCTCGGATGCGTGAGATAACTGATATTTAGTGGTAGGTCGAGGGGATCGCTTCATGCGGCATAAGAAGTTCACCTTACAATAAGATTGCATAAACCCAAATCTTTCAACCACCGAAACAATATCGCTGAATTAGCCTGATCTCGCTTACTGTGGAGAGCTAAATATCACCCAATCGCCGTTGTGGTGGTTCCCGTTGAATCCAGACAAAACTTTGTCTAATAAACCGAGATGACTGAGCGACTTTCATCCGCTGAAGGCTAGAGGTAACAATTCATCTCACAGCTCGATCAACAATGACTCTATGCACATCAAAATTGTTAATACACAAGGTGAGTACAAGCGCATCATAATGGGGAGTGATGACCTCGGGGCCGCTTATAGGAGGAATGATATGGGGCCATCGAACGGCTTGGAACCGTGGCCGCTCCTCCGGCACCGATGGTGCTTACCTGGCTCGATGGGCGGCGCGGAGCATTTTTCGTCTCTACCTCTTACACTAGTATTAATCATCGATCGGGTCTCCTAGTACAAAGTTGATGGTGGGTCGGGGTTCTGATGGATGCTCAATAGCACACATTTGCTCTGGCTGGTAATCTCTGCTCCGCAGGTCGACTCGAACGAACCTTTCCGAGGTACCTCGGCCCGATTAATCTTCCTACCAAGAATTTGTGCGCTCGCAATGATTTACTTCATGGTCGTATCCCTGCAGTAGTCACACCTAGAGACCGATTGTGCGTTGGTCCCGATTTTCCCATATGGACGGGGCCATTTAAAAATCGTGGCGGTTCCTGATTACTAGGAGCAAATTTCTGGCCATAGAGATGCTGGAGGGGGGTGGAATGGAGGTTCTTTTTCTTTTTCTCGACCCGGTGCGACCTTTGCTGGCTTCCTTTTGTCTCTGCTGGTTCACCAGGAAGCTACGCTTCGGGTTATCATCACTCCACAGGAGGCTGCCTGATATTATCCTCAAGAGTGGAGTATTTGTCTGCCCGCCGATACAGTTCTTCCATGGTTGCAGGTGGATCAAGGGAAAGGGATTGGAAGAAAGGGTAGTCGACTCAAAGCTTCTTCGGAAGTTCTGTAAGACCGCATCCATACTATAAACATCAATTTGTTGGATGGCTTGTCCAAATCTTAGGGTGAAATCCTGGATGGATTCGTCGTCCCGCTTGAAGATGGATTGGAGCGAGCTGATGTTTCCTTTCGCGAACGGCTAATGTATATTGAGAGACAAATGTAGCCCACAATTGAATGAAGCTTAGAGACCCTCTGAAGCTTATGGAACCAGTGCTGCATCGGGACTCGTGCTAGCCGAATACCTACACAAGCTCTGACCGTTCTCGCCATAAGGATCATTGCCTGTTAAATGCAACATATGGTCATATGATCAAAGGAGTCGCCGCATGGCAAACGACTCCGCATGACGACCATGAGAGGCTCGTAATCCAAAATATGCCGCCTTCCAAGGGGGAAGATAGCATGTCGTGGCGGCCTCTGGACGTAGGATATGATGTCGCATACTGTATGCAATTTCGCCCGACAGGTAATGCGCAGGTGAAATCGGGGCCATACCCCAAACCAAGTAGATATATGCTCAGTGGGCCACCTCGAACGGCAGCACTCCCGCCCGCGCTGGCCTCTCTGATCCGACGATGCGCCACCACAGCCCTAGCTGGAATGGCGAGGAGGTCTCTTTTTTCGACTGGCTTCCGCATTGTTCGGGTGGTGAATGACGGGGAGTGGAGAGCCATCAAGATAACTCATCATCCGGGCCACGGATCACTATGGTCGCAGGCGTCTTCGCCTTATTCGTCTCGGGTTAAAGCATGTCAGTGCAGCCTCAGGGGTTTTCAAACCTTGTTGGTCTCTGCCGGTCCGTAAGCGTTTCGCTCTTCATCAGAAGGTCGTGATGTCACGATCCGCCATCCTGTCTGGCCCGCTTCCTTGCTTCTTCACCTCCATCTCCCGACGCCACCGAGAAACCGATCTTGATGGGTTGGTTCGCCAGTTGTCTAGACATGGTGATAAACCCCGACGATCCAGCCGGGCGAAAGGAACTACCAAAACTTCGTGTAAAGGAGATCACTTGGGAGCTTACACCCAGGCTCTCGCATCGCCTTTGAGATTTCGCCAGCGCTTCCTACGTGACGGCGCCAATTATAGTCTTCAATCTTCGAGGCCACTTGATCGTTTAACATAAACCCGCCCGCAACGACCGCAAATAAACAAGGAAACGTGGTGGGTCTCCGCCGCTCCGATGCCGGGCTAGATTCCTCAAGCAAGAAAATTAGGACCCCTTTCTGGGCCTCGAATTTCATACCTTATTTTCGTGTGATGACCTTCTTTGTCGAGAGGCGGGATTTGCTGCGGAAAGTGATGATTTCTCCCAAATCGAAAGAGAAGGTGGCGATATTTCAGGCGCGAGACTAGTTCTTCCTTTAACAGATAGCCAATGTAAGGACTTCGAGAGCAATTTGTCCACCTTGAATTCATGGAAGGGCGTGGAAGGGCTCTTCCTTTTAAATAGATGTGTTTCCCGAATGAAGGGCCCCGAGAGCACTTGTCCACCTTGAATTTATGGAAAGGCTTGGAAGGGTACATATTCTCTTCGGGGGAGTCTATCCGACATCATTTGTTAAATAAAATCTCCAGGCGGGAGAGATGGCATCCGGAGTATCAACCCCTTTCCGGCTAGGGGAGGTTATCTGGGTCTCGACTCTTAAATTGGGCTCGCAGGCCAGGCCGGCTGGGCTAGCCCAATTATAGTCTTTAGTTGGACGGGGCCTGTTGGCTAGAGGGCCTGGGCTAAAGCCCATGGCACCCTTAATTCTGATTATATTTGTAGAGTTTGACATAATCCTATTTGGAAATTATATTTGATTGGTATTTATGACATAATTATATTTGGAAATTCTATTTGCTCCTTTTTATGAAATAATTTTTTTAAATTTATTAGACATAGCTATATGTCTTGTAAATCTATAAGGTTAAAAAAATTGTCTTTTAGAAAATGTTTTAAGACTGAAGGAGATTTCAATGAAACATTTTTTGCCAACTATGACCTTAGGTGCTCATCTTACAATATCCAAAAAAATGGAAATATAAAATTATTTATAATTTATAATTATTTTTAATTTTAATAATATATAAATTTATTTATGACATCACCGATTCGTTTATGGTTTGACTATTGATTATCCAATGAATTCAGAACTCATAACTTTTTCGAGTCCGCCATTGATCTGCTTATAACATTAAAAAATCATGCTCCATCTCCATATATAGATGTTTATGCTGGATTTTAGGTCTAGAACATACAAAAGCATGAGAATTGGTGAATGCGCAGACTTGCTATGAAATTATAGTATTTCCAAACTAAAACTGTGTCAAAATCTAATTCTGCTCAAGCGAAAAATTAATTCCCTAGTTCCTTTGACAGTTCCCTAGAATCTATGTGGAAAAAGCTTTGAAAATTGAACTGTATTGAAAGGTAAGAGAAAAACTGTATAGACTAGGTTGAAAGATAACAAATTTCATTATAGAATATACTGAAAATGAAATATTAAAACGAGAAAGCTTAAAGTAACAGATGCTTGTAAGGAAAAACATATAACTAAACTAGAGATCTGGATGGTACATAAACCAGTAGAAACATAAGAGAAATTAATGCTGAAATTCTCTGTTTTGAGTGTTGATTGATGATTGATTTGTCGGCCCTTGATCTAATATTGAGTCTTCCTTTTATAGGCATTTCTGAATAACTGTCCACCTCACCTTCTTCAGTAAGGGCTCACGTCTCCACTAGAGTATTGTTCTCCAAGTCATTTCACTAAGTAGTTTTCCTCATTTCTAATAACTGCTCATGTTTTGCCATGTCATGACTTGAGTTGGAGAAAAAGTCTAATCCACTTACTTTTGAGACAAAGTCTCACCATTATGAGCTGGCCACTTTGACAAATTGAAAATTTATAGAAATGTAGATTATTCACCATTTTGAGTCAAAGGCTTTCTTCTCTCTTCTCTCATCATTCTACCATGAGGCTCAAAGTACAACTTATCTCTTTAGATGTGGATTATCAACGGGAAGAATGAGCCAAAACCCGAGCCCCATTGGAGGAATTGAAGAAGCCTAGAGTAAGACCTCGAAAAAAGCCTCCCACAAATTTTTCTTTCAAACCTATGGCTTCTGCTGGGATCTCGCCCTAATCAGAAAGGCAAATTGATGTTTCTTGCCAAGAGTGCTTGGGGTTCTGGGACTTTCTAAGATCTTTTGAGTTTTCTAGTATTTGATTTCTCACCACTTCAGACATGGTTACTGATTTTGACATGACCCTTGAAATTATCATGCTAGCTTATCTCTTTTGCTAGTACAAAGCCACCACAGTTTGAGCAAAAAATCCTTCGAGGGGTCAGGGTTCTGGTTACATTAGGTCTTTCCCTGCTACGTTCTCCAGAGTACCACCCTCTCTTCTATTGGGAGGAAGGTATCTAACCTTTGCTTACATATGAGAGGTGAAATTCACAACTTCACGTAGGTTCTCAAAATGCTGCCCCCGGAGTTCATTAGAAAATTACCTTTTAGGCTTAAAAGCAACTTCTTGCCTTGATTACCCTTTTCCTCCAAAGTTCTCCAAGATGGCTTGAGATTGCTGCTTCATTTCTTCCATAATGGCGGTCATGATCAATCCTTAGCTCTTTAATTCTTTCATGAGAGCCTGAAATTCATTGCACTATTAGAGAAAAGAAGAGGTATGTCCACATTACTCCGCACCTCTTCCTTCTACTGGTTCAATTGGGTTGTCAGATATCCCTTGCCTCCACTGAGAATCTATCAAAAATTTCTATCTCGTTCCACCAAGGCTGAAACTCTTCCTTCCCGTGTTGCTTCTACAGCATAAAATCCCAAGTTTGGAGACTCTAAGTTGTCTTACTCCTCAATTTTGGTGGCATTCTTCAGCAAAAGCATGTCCCACCATGGAATACGCACAATTGAAAATACAAAAAAAAAAAAAAAGATGTATCGATGTTCCACAAAGACGTGTCCCACTGGGCATGCCAAAAATTTGTTTATGCTGGATACAGGAATTAGTGAATGCGTGGGCGGGCCAGGAAATTATAGTATTTCCAAATTGAAATTGTGCCGAAATCTAACTTCCGCTCAAGCAAAAAATGGATTCCCTTGTTCCATTAACAAATTCCCTAAAATCTAAGTGAAATGCCGGAAAATTTGACCGTATTAAAAGTCGAGAATAATCATGCACTAGTCGAAGATAACAAATTTCATTGTAGAATAGGATTGAGTAAACGAAATATCGAAACGAGAAAGCTTGAAGTAACAAACACGTAAGGAAAACATAACTAAACTAGATATCCTGGACAAAGACGGCTTGATAAACTAGTAGGAATATAAGAAATTAATGTTGAAATACTGCTTTGAGGTTATTGATGATTGATTTGTCGACCCTTCCTCCGATGTTGAGTTTTCCTTTACATTCCCGAATAACTACTCAAATTTACCTTCTCTAGTAACAACTCAAGTCTCTACTAGAGTTTGTTCTCTGCCATTTATCCATTAAAGTCTTGTTCCCTAAGTAGCTTTCCCCATTTCTAATAACTGCTCACATTTTGCCATGTCATGACTTGAGTTGGAGAACAAGTCTACTCCACTTGCTTTTGAGACAAAGTCTCACCATTCCGAGCTGGCCACTTTGAGAAATTGAAAATTTCAAAAAATGTCCTTAGACCCTTTCATGGGTTGATTATCATGGATTTGAGCTTTCTCCAACTAGGTTGGGCTCAGTTTAGGCTTGATATATCTATTCGGCCTATTCCACTATCCTTTGGGCCAAATAATTATTCAAATATCATTTGGGCCTAAATTTTTTTTTTAGCATAAAAAATTGCCCCCTGCATACAATATGGCCCATGGGCCATGTTTGTATGAAAAATCTTTTATATGTCAAAAGCTCTCTTCTCTCGTCTCTCATCATTCTACCATGAGGCCAAAAGTAAACTTACTCCTTTTGGATGTAGATTATAAACGGAAGAACGAGAAAGCCAAACCCGAGCTGTCGGAGAGGAATGAAGAAGCCTAGAGTAATACTGAGAAAAGCTCTAACACCAATTTTTCTTTTCTTCAAACTAGCATCATTTATTCCCGCTTCCCAATTGCAAAGAAATTGATGTTTCTCACCAAGAGTGCTTGGGTTTTTGGGACTTTTTGAGATCTTTTGATTTTTTTAAGATCCTATCTCTCATCACTTCGACATGGTTATTGATTTTGACATGACCCTTGACATTATCATGCTAGCTTATCTCTTTTTGTTAGGTGGCCAAAAGTCGACCATTGCTTAAGGACTTGTGTAACAACCATGAATTTGTATAGGTATAAGTTAGGGAAAAATAATAATATGAATTTATAGGTGCTAAATTAGGGGAAAATAATAATGACAGAATTTTTATGGTATAAGTTAGGAAAATAAGAATGATAATTCACCAACTAATTAATTAATTAATTTAATGAAAGAGAGGTAAAAGGTAATTTTCCTTAATAGATACCCTAGGTATAATTGGAATAAGAAAAGAAAATCATTTCTATTAATCTTTGAATTTCTTTCTACTTCAGAGAATTCCGCAGTAACTACGCACTTTCTGATTCAGTGGTTTGAAGAACAAATTTCAGATAAAGATCTTCCTTATTTTATTTTTATAGATTTATTTGATGAGATTCTTTAATTTTCTTTCGCCTGGGGACTCAATAGTTTGATTTTAGATTACACTGCTCTTAAAAATAAAAGAAATATGATTATAAGTACATAATAAATTATTTTTGAGTACGAGTAGAATGAAAAGTATTTAAGGATAATTTTTGAAAGAAAAATAATAAACAAATAAGACAATTCTGAAAATACATGTCGAATTTTTGTATAAATATATGTATTTGATAATATTTAAAGATACATGTATTTTGGCAAGTAATACTTATTAAGAATTGAGATCTATTAACAAGGAATATGATTAGAATAATTATCAAATAAATTATAGGAAATAAGATCCGTTAGTAATACTTGTTGCCGGGCATGATAATTGTTAGGTAAAAGGCTAGATGAGTATTGGGTAATAATATAATTTGTAAAATATTATTAATATTATTTCTTTCTAGTAAAAGATTTAGTTCGGATAAAGAGCATAAAAATAAATAAATTATTAAAATAAGATTCGAAAGGAATATGAGTTTTATAAAATTTGTAAAACTACCTAATTCAAATAGTTATCATTTGAACGGTTGTCAATATGTTTGAGGTGAACAAAAAAAATCATGTTGATAGAATAAACTTTATAAATCACAAATTTTATAAAAATATTTAGAAACCCAATAATTTTATTATTGGTGATCAAAAATTAAAAATAACATCATTGTTAAGAATATAAAGAGGAAAGTCTCAGAATAATACACTGATGATAGTTTTTCCTTAAATACTTTAGTAAGAAACATTCTACCTGAGTGTTCTTCTGATTAGCCTTTTCAAAGCTTTTGATAATTCTCGAGGTATGATATTAGTTTTTTATATTTAAAAGAATCATTTATTTTACTCATTCGAGATTTAAAATTGTTTTAAATCAATTATATATAATCTGGAAGTTTATGAAAAGTTTTACTTTTATTTATTTGATTAGTCCAAGGATCAAAAGTAGTTTTGTATGATTGTACTTTGAGATCATTTTGCTTTTTACTTAAATAATATGATATGGGATGCAATTTTCGTAATGAAATATTTGGTCTTGGTTATTCGCCATGTCACTAACAATAGAAGCTGACCACTATTTCATCTTGTCACCGGGAATAATAGTCGACTTTACATCTCTTAGGCTGAATGTAATTGATCAGAACCTGCCTGTGGGTTTTTAGAGGTTACTAGTACTAGTAGTGTTTAGTTCCATTCCACCTTAAAAGGAACAAATTTAGAAGCACAACAATCATTCTGAAAGCTCTCCATACAACACCAATTGATATTTTGATGACCGTAAAATATATTTGAAATGTATTTGATTTCGACCTGATACGAAAGTCGTTTGAATCAAAATTTGATATGAAATTGTTTGACTTGGATATGAAATCGACGGAATTGGATGTGAGAGTGTTTTAAAGTAAAATTTTGTTAATGTCCCAACTTATTTTAATCTAAAGTTTGATGAAAAACATCTCCTATTTGTTATATGATTGAAAACTTGATCCATGAAAATGTATTAGTATTTCTTATTTGAGTTTTAAGCTCACTCCCATTCGTTGACATATTTTCAGTTTTAGTTTCCGTGGAGGAGTGATGGCTAAGTTGGGGATTCACATCATTATTAAGATTTATTAGAACTTTATGTTGATCATGTGGAAATCCAATAAGTTCATATTTATGTAAAATGTTGGTTTTGAAAGTTAATCGAGAAAGTCATCGATGATAATATTCGTTTATATTAGTACAAAGTTGGATTTGAGAGATCTCAAAATATTGCTATATATTCTGAACAACTTTAGTATGATATGCATAATCAGATTTGGATATTTAGAAGGAATTTTATTCCATATGAAATTTTGAATTCGGGAGAATTTATGAATTTAGAAAGTTGCATTTACTTTGAACATGTCGCACTGACAAAAATTCAATATAAGAGGCAAGGTCGTTACATTTCCAACCTTCAGGGTGAAGGCTTATGGTGAATTGATACTATGCCCCTATGGTGGGCTTCTGGCGTGACAGAGTGGTATCACTACAGTTTATGATCTTACGGGAACTTGCTTAGTTTTTCATGTGGGATAGTCAGCTAGACGTGGTTAGTTGGATAATTCATTTCGCTTGTGTATTCTTAGCATTCTTTACAAACAAAATGTTGAATACACAATTGGAGCAACAATTATAAAGCATAACTTAGCACTTCGTCACATGTTGCCTACATTCTTGCATGAGAATAGGTACTTTTAACGCCGTGTTTCCGACGGTACAAAGCCGTGCCCAATGCTAATTGTACGCGATTTATGTCCGAAGCAAAGGCGGATCATCGAGGATGATGGCAACTGATTGGTGAAGTCGAAGTGTAACAATGCCGAAAAGCACTGTGAAAGCAACATGTACCTAAGACACCTTCAAATATGTACCAGACAACGGCGCAGTGCGGATAAAGGAGCAACATGTACCGACAATATTCAATACGTACCGTGACACCTATGCGTAAAAGCGGGCAGAGTACCATGTACGCACACCACTAACATGTACTGGGTATTAATCGTGTGAAAACCGGCGTGAATTGAATAGGCAACAGATCCTAACGCAAAGTGGCACGCTTGTCAATCAACTTTTTAATGCGGATCACATCGAGAGGGCATAAAAGCCTAGATACATGAGGCGCGCCTTATCTTCGAGGTGGTTAGTTTTCAGAGAGAAGCGTTCTTGCCATAGTTTTACAAAGTTTTTATAGATTAGGTTGAAGACTTTATTTCTCTCAAGATTTTTGATTCAAGCACATGTAATTCTTTCGCATAGAATATATATCTTTGCTTTATCTTTAATTTTATATTTTTCATTCCAGATTTCACAATTGAATTTCCGACAAAGTCCCTTTATGAATAAATTTCTTCACTATGAATTACCTTATAATTTCCATGGAGTTCTAAATTTCTATGCCGGATTCTACGGTGGAAACTCACCCTGATCAAGGTATATTCCCTCAATTCCTCTTTTATACTTCAATGGATCAGATGTTATTCACTTGTAGAAAACTCTAGAAACTTTGTCAAGCATCTTCTGACAACGGTGAACGAGAGATCCCTGCATATGCCAGCTTGAATACAAAATGCAAGCTAAGAGTCTGAATTAATTGGGAACAAGTGTTTAACATCGCTCAATTATCTTTCCTTTCAAAAGAACATTTAAAAATCTTCCATCAACATCATTTATCACCTTAGATGAGACTGAAACTAAGATGCGGAATTACGTGATCGTTAGTGAGTGGAAACCTAAGAATTCCAGCAATCATCCTTCTATTTTAAAATAGTCAATTTAATCAATCATCAAATCAACAAACACAACCCCATAATTTTTCAATTACACACCTTTCGGGAGAATAGCCCTAAGGATCAACACTCACCATCTGAGACGATCAAGGACTCCTTACAAGACTATAATGCTAGACAACCTTAATTCCTACGCTTGGGAATAGAATTCAGCATACAAATAAGAACGAAGCATGTATGTTAGATAATTGATTTCTTGGTAACTAGTTAAAGTTCACTACACTCTTTTGCCTTTGTTTAGTTTGTTGGTTTAGTGAATATACTTTTATCAATATGAATTATGATTTGAATTTTTCACTTCTTTGGGACATGTCATTATGGACAATATGGTGGTTTAAAGTTATTTTATGACGATTGGTAAAAAGAATATTGAATTGACTTAATACTGCTTAAACATTAAGGCTTTTGTTTGATTTTGAGGATGAATTAAGGTGCTTACTACCTTTTATTTGTTGATTGTTTTGGGAAAATATTGTCTTTCCATATTCTTAGTTATCTTGAGTTTAGTTGAAGGGAATCATGTGAATAAATTGTTACGCATAAGCTAAGTCTTGCAAGGTAGTTATTTGCTTAGAAATGTTGTTAAGTCTTTTAAGTCAATGTGATGAGCGATGAAACAATTTGGAAATTTGAAATGATATAATATTGTTATTAAAGTTTGAAGCTTCGGGATTTATTGAGTACTACAAATAAATTATTAAGAGATCTCTAAGATTATCTTATATTTTCTGTGCCGACATAGGAAATAAGTTTGATTGGTCTTATAACTATGATGATAGCTTCATAGAGTTGAAGAGCAAATTGGTAGCAACTCTATTTTGATGATTTCCATGGTTCAGGTAAGAGTGGTGGTAGGTAGGTGGTGCGTTTGTTTTTGCATAATGATGTTCTTTCATTAGATTTACATTGTATTTTTAAGTGCAACATGGGAAAATTGATATATACTTATGTACATTTGAAATTTTTAAGATAGAGAAAAACTACCTTATTATGATTTGAAGTTAGGTAAAATGATTTTCGTGACTTAAGATATGAAGACATTTTTTTTTTGTTATGATCTACTCATAGTTTATGTGAGAGTTTGAAGTTTTGTCTTTAAAATGATTCTTACAAGAATATAGAAGATATTGATAATTACTTAAGAATTATGATGACATTATTCAAGACTAACAAAACAATGAGAATCTTGTGATTTATGCCTTAAATAGAAAAAATGATTCCTTGGAATTCATTTAAGGTTGTATTCAAAATGATTATTGTATGATTTGAGATGTTTACAAGTCATGTTATAATTTTGGATTTTAGAGTTCTTATAGTTGAAAGTAATAGAGCGCATTTAAATTTGTTTGGAGAATTAAGATCTTATAAGTAAGGAATTATTTGAAACTAAAGTTGAACTTTTGAATAATTGATTGTGTTTAATAAGAAAATAAGATCTTGGAATTTGAATTAGATTTAATGTTTTAAATAATGGAGACACAAAGAGGCACACCTTGAAGGAGGTTTATTACATTGCTTACGATCACCCTAAAAGGATAAAAGATAAATATTTGCAAGCATAAGACTTTACATTATATATGAAGTAAGGTATTACATTATTTGTGACTTTGGGTTTATTGGTGGATCGTGATATGAGGTTTACATCAAAGACCTAATAGTACTTGCAACTACTTTATATTTCTAAATGAGTTAGAAAATTGTCATGAGACTCCGTAAAAAATTCCAATTTTTTGAAATGACAAAATCGTAATTTCGTAAAAATCCATAATTTTTCTGCATCCTGACGACGAAATTGATTTGCCCGCGGAATCGCTCTGCAAAATCTAGCTAACACGCCAATTTCGCCAAACGTGACGCTTGAAATTCTGCACGCTTTTTCGAGGCGCGAGTATCGTGCGTGAAACGACATTCGGAGCGTGACAAAGTCGCATATAACATACCATCGCACACGTCACAGCAGGTAGACGATGAAACCCGACGGTCGAGATCGTGCCACGCAACAAAAATCCAAGAAAGTGGACATGAATGACATTATTTAAATTTAATGAAATAAAGATAAGATAGCCATAGTGTTGTCTTCTGCAAATTGCCAAAAACGTGGGGAAGAACCAGAAAAGAGCAGAAAGTTAGGTTTTGAGGGTTTTTGTGATTTCTAGAGAGAGAAAGTACACATTTTCTCTAGATTTCCGGTCAATCGGACAGTCGGATTTCTTCGGAGCAAGAAGGAAAGTTGTTCTACGAGACAAGGGCAACGCGTGGGCACCGGTTTTGAGGAGTTTCGACAAAATCCATGAGGTAGGGGTTTCATCCTACTTGTTTTTATAATTTTATTTAAGTGAGCGGTAATGTTTGAGTTGGCTGGAGGCCGTGAGGGTTTGTTTGACGGCCCCAAAACATGGGGATGCACTGGGAATTTATTGGAGCTCTGGGCTGACAGCTTCAAATGCCAAAGCCAGGTTGTAATTATGCATTAAATTATGTTTTGTGTGTATGAGGCCAAGAATGACCATAGAAATTCGGTTCCACCAAGAGGAACCAATGTAGGAGGAGTGGGCTGCCCGTGGACAACCCACTTCTCGCTTCGCTTTTGGGATTGTTGTTAAAAAAACAAATTCCTTGTTTGTGTGAAATGAACAAAAAATGTTCATGTGTTAAGTGTAGGAAATTTTTTGAAGTGAATGGCTTGATTTGTGTGGAAATGGATAGGTTAATGCATGAACTTTGTGTATTAACATGAGGTCACAATTATATGGATTATAATTGCGTAGACCATCGAGATGAGATAATGATTAGCTCAAGTGAACAAATTTGAGTTGCCTGATCAAAGAAATTAATAGGTTAATGCTTGATGTGTTAACATGATGCCATAGTTATATAGAATATAATCAGGTGTAGCCATTGAAATGGAATAGTAATTTAATGTACATGAGCTAATTTAAAGGATGATCGATATCATGGAATTATGTCAGGTGATTGCAAATTTGAGAATATATGCATATTGATATATTGGTTGAAAATGATTGAAATTAAGATAACGATTTCATACGCACCTGCAACCTATAAATTAAAGGGAGTGCATGATTACCTATTTTTTAAAAACGAATACGGTTGCAAAAGAAATTTCAATAGATGATTTTCCCGGGAGAATGGGGTTGGGAGATGGTCGTGCCCAGATCATTTCTGATGAGGACTATGACTGCTTTCTGAAGTTCTCCAAATTATCGCCTGAGGGTAGTCCCATCTTTTTACCGAACTCAGTATTTTCGAGAGCAACAAGTTTTGTTTTGAAAATGGTATTTTTCATACATGGCTTAGGCAGCATGAGGGAGTCAAGGAGGACTCTATAGACACGGGAATAAGATTTAGACATTCAAGAGATCACGTATTTACTTGAGTGTGTGTTTACATTGGAGCATTGCATATCACTTCAGCGAGAGTAACCCATTTAAGGTGATTCCACTACTGGCATTAGCTCACTCGCCGAGGAAATATATTAGTTTGCACAGAGTATATGAAGAGACTCAGTCACTTAGGAGGCATTTTTGAAGAAAGTCGTTGTGGCTTGATGGTTTTATGATGTATGATATGGATTAGAATGTTTTAAACTTTTAATATATGTTTGAAATAAGAGTGAATTACTAACTCGTAGCTATGGTATATAGTTGGATGTATATTTTGATTTAGTATTTGCTCAGGGGCCCAAGAGGCTATTTTTAATCATTTTAATTGTATGTGGACCTTATGTGGCCATATTGAACTGCTTGGGGACAGCCAGAGCTCAGAGCTCCCAGATAAAGGAGATTCTTGTGTTCGATTGTGAATAGTGTCGGTTACCCGATATTCATTTAGTATTCCGCGCTGATTTGAAAGAGCCAATCTGACACTCCCAGCTAGCGTCACAGCCTAAAATGAGCTAAGGTAAACGGATTACTGGGAGCCTCCCTGCGGGTGTAGTTATGCTTTAGTCCTCGATACTAGCTTCACAAGATGGTATAAGAGGCTAGGCTTATAAATACCTAGAGCTTAGTGTTGATGTTAGGTATATTGATTGGCTTCCAGAGCTTTGCACCTGGCCCAGGCCACGGTCTTAGAGTGAACTTAGGTATGTTAAAACTCAGTGGATTGAGGAATCATTAGCTATGGTCATGAGGTGTAAGGACATCACCATCAGTGTGGTTTGAGATATAGTGTAGGTATGCGAGTTACTAGGAAGTCAAGGGACAAGGATTAGAACACTGCATGCATTGTGTTTGATGTGTGATGGTGTGTATAACATGAGTGGTATGTTATGTAAATTGTGTGAACATATGTTGTATGTATCATGAAAGTGTATGCTTGGTGAATAGCATAGATTATGTTGAACCTTAGGGATTATGCAGTGTCGAAAATCGTCCGTGTTCTCAGACAAGAAAAAAGAGTTTGTAATTAAACTCTTGAAAATTTTGAAGTGTAGGAACATAAAGAGTTCAAGCTACCAGATGTGTGAGCAGCAAGAGGCTACCGAAATGAAAAAAAGTGTGTGATAAAAGTTAAGAAAATTTTCTAAGGTTTACAAAGGTGTAAAACTCAAGAAAATCCTCAATAAAATGCTAAAAAAAAATGAAATGAAATTTTCAAAATGAAATTTTTGTTGTTAAAAAGATTTAATAAATTGAGTTTTATGTCTTGCATTACCTATAAATGCAAGGACATTGAGTATGAAATGTTTCGTATGAATAGTGTCTGGGGCCAGGTTCGAGCCTTTTTTGTGAGATACTGAATTGAGTTTAACCCGCCATTTGACTTCATGAGATGGCTACGAGGGTGAGGACGAAGGCGCTCCACGAGGTACCTACCGTGTGCACCATCGGCTTGGACCGAAGAGGCCTTTGTCGAGGCCGTAGGGATTATAAATGTCATATCAGATAGGCATGTGTGCACAGTGAGTTAGCGAGGCCGTTTACCTCCAACGCTAGGCTAACATCATCCTCCAACTACATAGAGGAGGAGAGATGACTACGTAGGCATCCAAGATATGGGTGTTGGTACTAAGAGGAAGGAAGATCCATCTTCTTCCAACCCAGGAAATAATAGAAGACTTTTGTTTCGCAAGGATATCCAGGACGGGGCCGAGGTCATCAGAACCAAGGCCAGGATGGGATATTTAGTCAGGCAAGGCAGATGATGTGTTATTTCATTTGATCAACTGACACTTTCGAATGCCAGATTACCCACGAGGCGAATCCCAAAGCTATGGGACACCCGGCCCTAATTCATCAAGGCGGAGACGAAGTTAGGATTGCCAACAGATGGGTAGATGTGCTACCATTGCCGCGAGTCTGACATATAAGAAGGATTGCCCTCGTGAGGCAAAGGATCCCGAGGTTCGGGATTCGCGCAACCCCAGCTAGCCGAGGGATGTGAGCGCATAATGGTTTCCTCCATACCCTAGTATAAACGAGACTACCACCAGCACTTCTCGTGATGGGCCACAGAGCCAGCCGCACGCAGTGCTCGGGGTCTGTGTGGATGTGATATGCGTGCCGAGAGTTCGTCGCTGCGATGACGTGTTACTACTGGCCGCAAATAGCATATGAGGCGAGATTGTCCTAGGAGGCATAGATCTCATGGTACAGAGACTGAGCATTCAGACTAGCCTGATGCAAGGCACGTTTCTACTCTTGCACTTGTTGACTAGAGTAGCGTTTAAATCGATGCATCAATCTGGTCCATTGTTGCATCTCAGGTGATAGGTTTGAGCCAGAGGTCGAAAGGCCTTTGTGAGATGATGGGAAATTCCTTCCCCTGTGTGGTCTAAAGGCGTAGAGGCCGTCGATTGTTCTGAGATCATGAAATGCGATCTCGCTGATTCTCGCCATGGCAATCTTAGGTGGTAGATATATTTGGTGTTGATAATTCTCGACATGGATTTAGATGGATGCAGCCCATCTGCCAGCAAGTAATGGGGACCTTAGTCAATACCTACCCGATAATGATTCGAGTTGGGTGATAGTTACATATGCACGTGGTTGATGCGCATAGGCGTGGAATTCTCGGATGAAATTCTTTTTAAGGAGGGGAGAATGTGAGACCTTAGAAAATTCCAATTTTCTGAAAAATGGCAAAATCGTAATTTCGATAAAAAAAATTCGGAATTTTTCTAGATCTCGGATGTCAAAACTGATTTCACTGTTGGAATCGTCTCGTGAAATCTAGTTAACACGTCGAATTTCGTTGAATTATGAGATGCCAAAATTTACACGCCAGGCACCGAGTACGCGCCGTAAAGACATTCATGCGGCTAAAACATATAAATGATTTAAAGGACATGCTTAACAGTAGAGAGATGATGGAAACGACTACGAGATCGTACATGTCAAAATCCAAGAGAAGCGGACATGTACGACATTATTTAAATTCTTAATGAGAAGAAGACAAGATAGCCAGTGTTACCTTCAATTGAGCCAAAACGTGGGGAAGAACCAGAAAAGAGCAGAAGTTAGGTTTTATATTAGGATTTCTAGAGAGAGAAAGTGCACTTTCTAGATTTTGATTAATCTGACCATTTGATTTCTTCAAGCAAGAAGGAGTTGTTTTATGAGACAAGTAAACGAAAGCTGGCACTGTTTCTGAGAGTTTCGACAAAATCCATGAGGGGGTCATCCTTACTGTTTTGATACTTTATTTAAGTGTTTTGTAATGTTTGAGCTGGTTCGGCACGTGAGAGTCGCTTGATCTGGCCCCAAAATACGGATCCCCACCAGAACTATCGAGCTCTGGCCGACGCTTCAGTCACTCCGTCGGGGCGCCAGTTGTAATTATGCATTAAATTATGTTTTGTGTGTATGAGGCCAAGAATGACCATAGAAATTCCTGCCCACCAAGAACTGATGGTAGAGAGTGGGCCGCCCGTGGACAACCCACTTGTTCTCGCTTTTGGGATTGTTAAAACAAATCCCGTTTGTGTGCGAAATGGACCAAAAAATCGTTCATGTTACGTAGGAAATTTTTGGAAGTGAATGTCATCAAAGTGGAAACGGATGTTAATGCATTAAACTCATATTACTGATTTATGTCACACTATATTGATTATAATCGCTAGTAGACCATTGAGATGAGATAAGGATTAGCCTGGCCAGCAAATTGGGGAGTTATTGATCAAACAAATTAATAGGTTAATGCTTGATGTTAATATGATGCTACAATATATGGTAATATAACAGGGGTGTAGGCCATTGAATGGAACAGTAATTAGCTTAAGGAGCTGAATTGGTGATAGTTGATATCGCGAATTACATGTTGTGTGATTACAAAATTTGATAATATATATATTGATATATTGGTTGAAAATGATCAAATGCATAATGCATTTCATATGCACCGCAACCTAGAAATCAGGAGTGCATGTACCCAGTTTTTAAAACAACATATTGTGTAAGAATTTCTATGAGATATTTTTTCTGAGAATAATGGGAGACGGTCCAACAAACTATTTCTGATGAGTAGACCACGACTGCTTTCTGAAGTTCTCCAACACATTCGCCTTGAGGGTAGTCCTCACTACTGAACTGGGTAGTGTATTTTCAAGAACAAGTTTGAGTTTTGAAAATGGTATTTTCTCACACATAATAGGCAAGTGGAGGTTTTAAGAGACCTATGACATGGGAATGGCATTTAGACATTCATAAGAGATCACGTGTTTACTTGAGGTGCTTACATTCGGAGCATTGCATACACTTAGGTGAGGAGCAACTCCGATTGAGATTCCACCATCAAGTATTAGTCAACCCGCCAGAATATATTGGCCTCGTGCACAGTGAGCAGACGTAAGAATTCGCCTCACTAGAGGTCATTTTATAGAATAAGTTTTTGCTGTGGCTTGATGTAATGATAGATGTATGATATGGATTAAATTGCTTTAAACTTTTAATATATGTTTGAAATAAGAGTGAATTACTAACCTTTGAGCTATGGTATATAGTTGATGTATATTTTGGATGAGTATTAGCCAGGCCCAAGAGGCTATTTTTACTCATTTTAATTGTCGTGACCCCGTGTGGCCATATTGAACCTGTCAGATAGGTTTTGTATTCGAGTAGAGCTCCCCGCTTAAAGGAGACTGCTCGATTGTGAATAATGCCATCCCAACATTCACGGAGTGATTCCGCAGTTGATCGTTGTCAACTGACACCTTGGCTTTAGGGCGCTACATTATTACCATGGATTTTAGGATGTGGTTACGCTTGAACCTTAGTTGATGACAATGTTCATGATGGTTTTGCTTAAGACAGTCTAATAATTTTTCATCAATAACTTCTTAATACATGAGATTTTGGATAATGTGAATATTGATTCACAGATAATAAGAATTTTATTTTACTTTAGATTTCGACTTCAGAAAAAAAATCTAACCACGGGTTAGTTTCTTGGAGAAGAAGGGGAAATAACTAATTAAATTATAGTATTTAACGCGAAGTTGGAAATATTTGTTGAGATATATTACTTAACCTGAAAAGTAATCGTAATGAGTTCTTACCTTCAAGTAAATTTTCAGAGAAGTCAGTTTTAAGCTAGCAATGAGATTATATCTTCTGTAAAGGTTTATATATAAGCTTATGATCTCTGTGTTATGATCATATCGAGAAAAAATAAAATAATTAATAAGAACTGGTAATTAGATCATCGAAAGGATAATCCTAATAATAACTATGTACACACAAGTGTTATGTTGATAATCCACAAGACTTTTATTTGAATTCCAGATTGTTATCTAAAGTTACAATGAGTTAAATTCGAGATATTTGGAAGAAAATCATTGAGAAAGGAAAGCTATTCTCGATTCAGCATGTTTGAAATATTAGTACCTAGCATATAGCAGCCTGCCCCAGCCCGTCAAGATTCATAATGTGTTTATATTTCCCCAACCTCGATAAATACGTTTTCAATGCCGTCGTGGAGTCGAGTCATTCCATTCTTTGAGACCACTATAGTAAAACATCTCAATTTTGGATGTGATGAATAGCCCTACAACATGTTGTTGTCGCTGAAAGTCCATGGAGCAATCATAGTATCCGAGAGGCCACTCAGAGCAAAGGCCAAGACAGAGAAAGATCCTCAGTATTTCAAGATCAGGTGTGTCAAGTTTCTAGAGGACTAAACTTTTACAAAAGAGAGAACAAATACCAGAATTCAGATAGGTATATTAAGGAAAATAATACATGAACTTTATTATATAATGAGTAAAATTAATAATGACTATAAATTTTAGTAAGCATAAGTTAGAAAATAATAACGATAATCAATTAGCTAATTAATTTAATTAATTTAATGAAAGAGGGATAAAATGTAAATTTTCCTAATAGATA